>OZ016476.1:7833618-7972439 GCA_963966605.1 Caenorhabditis sulstoni | reverse complement strand
AGAGAGAGAGAGAGAGAGAGAGAGAGAGAGAGAGAGAGAGAGGGAGAGAGAGGAGAGAGAGAGAGAGAGAGAGAGGAGAGAGAGAGAGAGAGAGAGAGAGAGAGAGAGAGAGAGAGAGGGAGAGAGAGAGAGAGAGAGAGAGAGAGAGAGAGAGAGAGAGGGGAGAGAGAGAGAGAGAGAGAGAGAGAGGAGAGAGAGGAACTCGGCCGGAATAACTTCGCTTGAAGAATTCTTTCGACTTGGCTCGCAGCTTATTAGAAAATGAAGCGGAAATGAAGTCGCAGTCAGCCAAAAGAAGATTCTGGACTTGTTTTTCATTTGCCTGAGCACCCAAGATCATGACCACAACGTAACATCGTCGCGAATGAGGTACTAAGAACTGAAAGGTTTACTCGAGAATTAATTCATTGAATTTCCAGAAGAGCGAAACGAAGATTCAGTCCATCTCCAAACAGCAGTTCCCACAGTTCCTACTCATTTTTCTAATTTCTTTTGGAACTTTTCATTACTTGTTTTTTATTGTTACTGTTAATGAAATTGTTGATTTACAAACCTATCTTCGTAATTAATTGATTGATATAGATAAGACTGCTCTCGCGAGTCTTATCTAAAAAATTTGAAGTCATTGAGCAAGTTTGAAGTCATTGAGAAAGAGTAGTCATTGAGCGCACAAAGTCATTGAGTAAAAAAGTCTTTGAGTACTGTAGTCATTAATACCGTAGTCAATGAGTAATTGCCCATAAAAGTCTCTCTTCACCTTCGGGATGACCCCTGAAAACTTTTAAACATTAAAAATAATATGATTTCCAATGCTCACTCTCGATCTTTCTGCTGTAGAAACCTGCAAGAATTCCCGGCACGTGGTTCTTCTTTCCTAGCTTCGTGCACAAGCCCATCGGCTTCTTCCCGTCGATGTCTCGGACACGCGCGATCGCTGCGAGACCCCTCGCGCTGAAAATAGCTTGCGCCTTTAAAAGGGCACGTCTCCCGTCGCTCTCGATGCGCCCAATTAAATAACTCGAAAAAAGCCGACGTATTTAAATGAATAGCCGACACAGAACATAAATAGCCGACACAGAACAGAACGCAAGCGTGCTACATTGAACAAGCAGTAAACTTCGAAATTTCGCTTAATTTCAGCCCAAAAATATTTCAATAGACACACGCAAAGAGTTTTTGAGGCATGAAAAGTGACGGAAATCCAGTCTTTTAATATCACAAAAACAGACAGGATAGTCTGAAAATTTCATACATTTTATAAAACTTCAAATTTGAAAATATCAAACTATTTTCCGGCACGGCGCCCTGCAATTAATGAAGATACGTTTTTCAGATCCGTCTCGATTGCAATGGGAGTTCGTCCGACGGGAGCAGCAACGCACGATGTCTGAAGGCGGCGAGCGATGCAGAAGCCGATCTCTAATTGTAAAGTCGCTCCATTCTACCAGTTTGATACAATTTGATTTGGATTCCGGACGTCGAAGGATCGGAATAGAACACCCGAAGTCATCAGAGTCCGAGGATCAGACTGTCGAAAGGAGGTAAGAGATCATTACTTACTTACTTAGTTACTTAGTGGATCCGTCCTTCGCTCACGATGTGTGAGCGCGGATCACAGCCAGCCACTTCTTTCGATCCCCTGCGATGGTGCTCCAAGGAGTTGCGAGTCGAGATCCTTGGCGCTTCGATATCTCCTTGGTGAGCGCATCGGACCAACGCATAGGTGGGCGCCCGACCGGTCTTTTCGTGTCGCGGGGAATCCATTCCTGCACCAGCCTCGTCCATCTGTCGTCGCTTCTTCGCATTATGTGACCCGCCCATCCCAGCTTCCTTTTCTTCACGTGGATGAGTGGGTCGCGGACTTGCGACACTCGCCGAATGTCTTCTCGGTGGA
Source organism: Caenorhabditis sulstoni (assembly GCA_963966605.1). Classification (NCBI taxonomy): domain Eukaryota; kingdom Metazoa; phylum Nematoda; class Chromadorea; order Rhabditida; family Rhabditidae; genus Caenorhabditis; species Caenorhabditis sulstoni. The sequence continues at coordinate 7,970,545 of OZ016476.1, read as the reverse complement.
GCTGTCGTTCTCTTTGCTCCGCCAGAGAGACCCCTACCAGTCTTCTTTCGAGAGATGCGTGGGTCACTCTGACCTTTTCTGCTAGCGCTTCCGTCAGTGACCAGGTTTCTGCGCCATAGGTGAGCGCCGGGAGCACAGTGGAGTCGAAGAGCTGGGCCCGAGTCTTGGAACAGGTGAGCGCGTCGGTGGTGTTTTTGATGTCGTTGAACGCCACCCAGGCCGCGCGTCGCCTTCTGTGGAGTTCAGGTTCCAGCTCGTTCCTTGCGTTGAGCAGTCGGCCGAGGTAGACGTATTCATTGACGTCCTCGATGGTGATGCTGACGTTGTTTCTCGTGATGTTCACTGGGCTGTCCTTGGCGAATGGGTTACGGAGTACCTTGGTTTTGTTGGTGTTGATGCGGAGACCAACCTTTTCGTTGATGCGGAGACCAACCTTTTTGTTGGTGTTGATGCGGAGACCAACCTTTTCGAATCAAAATGAATCGAATGTTTTGAAGGTTCAAAACCATCGAACAACGTTCTGAAAGCGTCGGAGAGCTCGAAGAATCACTTCTGGACAACCAACTGAACCCCCCATCAAGCCGTTTTCTCGCTGAAATTGAATCGCAACCGGCCAGTTCTTAACCAATCCGGATCGCAACCAATTCCATTCACAAGCAATTTATGGTCTTAGCAGAAAACTTCTCCTGAAGAATTTGACGGTGGTATCAAAACGGCCGGTGGAGAAATCAGCCGGGAGCAGGGCTGGTCGGAATGATAACTTCGGAATTATTCCGAATTCCGAAAATTCCGAATCTGAAAACTCGGAATTATTCCGAATTCCGAAAATTCCGAATCTGAAAATTCGGAATTACTCCGAATTCCGAATCGGGATGTTCAAAAAGTCGGAACGAAATTCGGAACGTTCCGATTCCGAAAAAATCGCAATTTTTCGGAATATTCCGAGCGCATTCCGACCAGCCCTGGTCGGGAGCGAGAAAGTGTGGTTGAGAATCGGTTGGTTTGGACGTGAACTGAGTTCCGAAATGAACGTGAGTGGACAAATGACTTAAGTGCGAAGTGTCGGGAAGTCGATTTTGCAGTGCCCTTCCAGAAAATCATTTTTACGAGACGACTTTGGAACCGATTCGACGTTTTTCTCGACCTCCGCAGTGGTTTTCCACACGTGAAGCGCGGTCGGTTCGCTTGGATTCGGAAAGAAAAATCTTTTCTCCGCAGATAGTTCAATCTTCCCGTCGAAAAATGAAAGTCAAAAGCGAGTCTAGAACTGAATTTCGGAAATTCCAATGCGAAACTATTGACTTTTCAGCAGTAAACTCATTTCTTTGTCTTCTTTTTCTATTGATCGGGATGGACGGTGCAATAACATCGGATTTGCCGGGAGTGTACACTCTTCCCGATCTGGTCGACGATTTGCGGATTGTGGCTGGAGTCGTGACTGGCGTCGCCGTCGCTCAGAACATCCGGAATGGCAGTTTGAATGAGGACGAGCTGGTCGGTGAAATATGTCTGGGTCCGAATCAGAAGATGAGCAGTCTGGCGGCTGTCAATGCTTCTGGACTGGCGATGGACCTCGAGACGATCGGACGGGTTGTGACGGAGGAGTGTGGGGACAAGTGTGACAGAGAGGCCGACAGGATCATCGAATCGGGTAACAAGGTGCTTGACGTCTTCGATCGCATGCTGACTGACGACCAGAAGAGTATTCTGAAGGACACGGATGTGTTCACGAACATAACGACTCTGCAGGATCATTTTGGAGCAATCAGGTTTGCCAACTATCTTTCTGACAAGACGAGTAGTTCGCTCAAAAGCTTGGATGTCAACAATGAAGATAGCACCATATCTAGTCTCTCGAAGTTCAAAGTTTACATGGCGCAAATCGTGGAACTTGAATCCTCGATCGATTACGTTGATAAACACATGGACGTATTGAATCAAACTGCTCTCGACGATCTCGTGAAAAAACTCGACGTTTTTATCAGTTTGGAGAGTGTTCACGGAAGGATTCTCGAAGAGATGAAATTGTTCGGGACGGTAGTAAGCGAGTTGAATGAATTCACCAAGAGAACTGCTTCTCTGGAGGGAGTATTGACAACCGAGACGGTCGATCGGATCGATAAGAGTTTAGAGAGAATGCTTCCGATTGTGACCAGTTCGGGTCGTTCTTCGAAGCATCCGTTCCGACTTCTCGTCTTGCACTTCAATTCGACTATCGAGGATTTCGAGAAGAAGTTCCTGAAGAATGCGAACAGTTTGTCGTTGAAGCCTTTTCTGGAGCCCGTCGAGAATCTCATCGGAGATGTCGAACCACTGCTGAAAAGTTGGGAATCCGTGAAGTTCGACGAGAGAATCGATGAGAAAATCGAAAGCGTGAGGATGAATCTGAACGTTTCTCTGTCTCAAATCACATCGTTTTCGGCTTTTCTTTCGCCACTCCAACAATGTGTTAAAGATGTTGTTTTGGAACCACATGTATACGAATTCAGATATCTGATTGAATTTAGAAACGTTGTCGCAATCATAGAAGGGGATTTCCGACCATTTTCCGATGATTTAAAGACTTCTTTTGAAGGGCTCCACACGGCGCGAAAACTTCTGGTGTTCACCGACAGAAATGAGACTGAAATAAGGAAGGATCTCAAAAACATTCCGAACATTACCGCTGCAAAAGAAGAGTTGGAAAAGTATGAAGAGAACATCGAAAAGTTCTCTCGCTCATGGTTAATCAGGACATTCCATATCGATGCAACTTTGAAATTGATATTTCCTGATCTCCAATTGACTCCGGTCGTCAATGCGCTGGATTGTTTGAAGAAAGACAATGTGCTGTCGAAACCGTGGGATCCGACTCGGATGCAATCCCTTGACAGTATCAAGTCGGAAAGCGCGGACCTGAAGGCGGTCATTTCGGCGGCAAAAGCACTGGAAGAGCCGATCGGAGAGTGGAGGAAGAGTGAGCAAGCGGCGACGGAATCAAAGAGTCGAAGATCCGCCGACGAGTCGACGACGCCTCGGATTTCTGATGAGATGGCGAGGAAGTTTGCGAGCGGCACGAAAATGATCACTGACTTTGCGGAAGTATACGAGGCGAGAGATCACCTCGTGACACTGTCGAGTCTGGCGGAGACCGTGAACAGAGAAGTCGGCGCGTTGAACGACGCGCAGGTGGAGAAGAGGATTGCGAAAGTGTGGAACTCTGAAGTGCAGCGGATGCTCGCAGATCTTCCAGAAGCCGTCCAAGTTCTGAATGGAACACTCTCGAAGGTTCCGAGGAGTCTTGTTGACTTCTCGACGGCATTCGACTTTGCCCAACTTCCTGACTTTGCCAAGATTGACACTCGCGCACTTCGGAAAGCACTTCGATTCGTCAGCAATCCAGACGTCGAGAAGAGTCTGAAGACGATCGGAAGCCTCGATCTCGAGTTTGTCGACTCATTTCGGCGATTGGAAGGTGCGCGCGAAGCGTTGACTCACATTCTGATCTTCCTCCGGACGTCCCGCAAATCCGTTGGTACAAGAGGGAAACGAGACGCTTCGCGCATGTTACACTTTGAATCAGGTGATATTGAGACGAGAAAGGTATGTATCCGTTTCAGTCATTTGTCCTCTCCAGTCTGTTTCATGTTTCAGCATCCTGCTCGTTTCAGTTTCCCCAACTGCATCGGCGAAAAGCTGTTCCATTCAGAAAGTGACTACGAGTCGAACGAGGTGTATTGTAAGACATCGTAACAAAAAAGAGACGGTTCGAAAAGTTGTTTCAGCTGACGCCATGAGATTCCATCGTACACTGTTGAGACCGTCGCGTGACATGACAATAAAATAGTGTCCGAAGTCGTTCGAAGAGAAAACTGAGGGGCCGATGCACAAATAAAACTCTCCGAATACACTTCTTTTTCTGTTTCAATTCGTCGAATCATATTTTCGCGTTTTCTCTCGTTCCTGTCTCTCTGGGTGTTCTTTGTAGTTTGTTTCAGATGACATTTCGTACTTCCCTGCAGTGGCCTCATCCAGCACAAAAGTTGCGGGTCACTTTACAGCCGCTGAAAATGCTTTCGCATCTTGTGTTTAGAGAGTCCGATACTGGCGAATTCTAGTGGATACAGAGCAATCCTCATCTGTTCTCTCTCTCTCTCTCTCTCTCTCTCTCTCTCTCTCTCTCTCTCTCTCTCTCTCTCTCTCTCTCTCTCTCTTCTCTCAGTCGAGAGAGAGAGAGAGAGAGAGAGAGAGAGAGAGAGAGAGAGAGAGAGAGAGAGAGAGAGAGAGAGAGAGAGAGAGAGAGAGAGAGAGAGAGAGAGAGAGAGAGAGAGAGAGAGAGAGAGAGAGAGAGAGAGAGAGAGAGAGAGAGAGAGAGAGAGAGAGAGAGAGAGAGAGAGAGAGAGAGACTGAGAGAGAGAGAGAAAAAAATATCATTTAATAATTCCCTCGAGTCGATGCTCGTTTTTATTAACAGAAACTAAATTTTAAAAAAAAGAGGAAAAAAACAAGAAAAGAAAATAAAATAAAAAAAAAAAACACAAACAAGTAGAGAAAAAAAAATAATACAGAGGGCCGAATGAAACAAGAGAATAAAATTAGAGAAATAAAATTTTACAGGAAGAGAAATAAATTAAGAGAGAATAAAGATAATTAAATAGAAGGAAACAGAAAGATAACTAAAAAGATAAAACAGAAATAAAAAGAAAAGGATAAAAATAAAGAAAAAGAAACAGTGCACCGACAATTTAGGGCATCCTGTCGTACCGCGGGCCTCTCTCGAAGAGGACCTGAAGATCTCTCCAGTCGGGCTCGTATCTCAGAATTCCGTGGTCGGGTCGGATGAGCTCGTAGCGCGCGATCGATTCCGGTAGCCAGCCGGCGCCGATCAGCGAGATGTGATTCTCCGGAATCACCCATCGTTCGTCCAGCTGAAATTTTTAGAATTCTCCTGTTTTTTTTTCGCATTTAAAAGCGGGTCTCGCAACGAAAAAAGCAAGTTGAGATGTGCGCCTTCAAACTCTTCGGGCTACAGTACGCATTATTGACTTTTTTCATCAATGCATACCGTAACTCGAAATATATTTGATTTTTACCGCGAGATCAGCCAGACACTTTGTGTTTTTTTAATCAAAAATTGATCTCTCAACGACGCTCCACCAAAACAGGTCTGGCATAGAAGACCTGCCACGCGATACCCGTTTTTTTAGAGTGCCGTTGGGAATACTTTTTCTAGAGAAAACCAAAAACTCACAATGGTATCTGGGAAGATAAGGACAATAGACGGGTGGATTCTCGGCGCGTCTTTCGATCGCTTCTGGTGGAACAGGACTTCCTGCTCTGTCGATGGGAACGGCTCGTCGGCGTACTTGCCTCCGAACGCCTCGATGATCCGAACCCAGTGCTCGAAATCGTCCTCCATTACCCGGTTCTCGGTCGGAGGGATGGTGATGGTGGCGCCCGAGAGGAGTGGAGGTCTCTGAAAAAAAGGAGGATGAGGTGGGGTTACGGTAGACTCTTGATGTTCCCTACCAAACGATGAATGTCGTTTTTGATCTCCGTGAGCTTGCCCTCATGCACCAATCCCTCGAAAGACAGATCCGTGAGGGCGTACTTGTAGTCCTCATCGACCGCGGAAGGGTTGTCCAGACAAGCGTTCAACCACTTTGTGGTCACGATCATACCAGGCCTGAAAATACTTGATCTAGAAGGTTTCCGATTGAGAATTTCTAACTTTGCCAGGCATTCGTAGTGGATGAGCTTGTCCAGATCGAGCGGGAGGTCCGATCCGCCATCCTCTTCCGGGTCGATGATGAAGTGGGTGAAGTCGTTGAGGTCGACCTCACCCACTCGGTATCCATAGACTACCTGAAAACAGAAATAGACACTCCTACTGGTTTTTCGATATCACTCACATCCAGTCGTTTGGGGAGGAGGTCGACCAACTCCTTCGCGAACTTCGGCCGTTCCACAATCAACACGTAGAAGTCTCTCTTCACCTTCGGGATGACCCCTGAAAACTTTTAAACATTAAAAATATATGATTTCCAATGCTCACTCTCGATCTTTCTGCTGTAGAACCCGGCAAGAATTCCCGGCACGTGGTTCTTCTTTCCTAGCTTCGTGCACAAGCCCATCGGCTTCTTCCCGTCGATGTCTCGGACATGCTGATTCGCTCCGTGGTCGAGGAGTGCTCTGACGATGTACGCATCGCCGATCGCCGCCGTCTCGTGAAGAGCCGTCCTCGCCTTCGGACCGCAGACTGCGTCGAGAGCCGCGCCTCTTCGAGCCAATGCGATCACTAGATCCAGTCGTCCATCTAGAACCGCCCAGAAGAGTCGTGTCAATCCTTGTTTGCCTCGTTTGTTGATTTCCAAACGACACTCTTGGAGCATCTGGAGAGCGTGTTCTCTTGTCTGGGCACTCGGCTCGAACTCTGGAAATTGCAAAAAATTATCGATTGTTTTAAAACACGACTGAATACCTTTCTCCTCGACGGATTTCACAGTCCTCTTTCTTCTTATTATCATCGTCACCGACAAGTGATACGCGATGAGGACGGCCAGAATCACAAATCCGACGATCCAGACCATCGCGACGAATCCGTAGTCTCTGAAAAATTGAGAATCTACCGTAATCAATATCGAAAATACTCACTTCGAGACCACGAGTCCTTTCACTGGCTTCGGCTTCGTCCACTCGTCAAACGTTTCGAGGCGCGAATCCAACGTCTTCAGTGCTTCAGACGTCTTCCGGAATGCCACTTGTGCTTTTCGGAGGTCGATATTCAAGCTGGCCAACTTCCTCGCATCCTCCCGAGCCGCCTGCATCAGCGACGATCGATTGAAGTACTCGTCGGGGAATCGATCGAGAGTTCGCTCAAAGTGGTCGAACTTCTCCCAGCCGAAATCCTTCTGGATGTCTCCAGCCGCGTCGTAGATCTTCGAAACGTCGGTCAGGTTGTGCCAGTCGCCTTCCGAATGCATCCGCTGGAGGTTCTTGATCTGATGGAAGAGATTTTGGATCTTCTTCTCGTCCTTCTTCAGATCCTCAAACACGTCCATGATGCGGTACTTGTTCGCACTTCGAACAGTGATCGTGTCAGCTTCAGCAATCACTTCATCGGCCTTCCGGGTCAAGTTCTCAATCAAGTTACCATGTTCAACCCACTCGAACATCCTCTCCAGATACCGAACTCCACGTCCAACGTCCTGAATCCGTTCTCCTTCGTATCGGAACACTTTCGCCAACTGCCTCGCGTCCAAAGTGTACATTCCGAATCGCTTCTGAATTCTGCTGGCCGTCTTGTGAAGTGACTCCAGTTGCTCTCGAGCCGGTATCATCGGAGTTATCAAGTCTTCAATCAGGTCCGCAATCGGGTTTTCTTCTTGAAGTTTCAGCAGGTTTTGAACAAAAGTGTCGAATTCGATGATCGGGTCGAGTTCCAAGAAGTCCGTATCGCAATAAGGATTCACGAATTTCGTGGTTTCGATCCATTTTTTGAACTTCATGAACGGTTTGTTGTTACTTATATTGGGTTTGTAGTTCCGGAAAAATGCGACCATGTCCTCCATTGTGGCTGCGGATGCTCTCATTCTATATGAACGATCGTATTTCATAAATAAATCGTCTAATTTCCTCTGATTCTCTCCCGGCTGGTCGATCAGTCTAATCGCTTCATCTCGAAACTTCTGGTAGTCGGCAAAAACAGAGAAGTCAGGGTTGAAAGCATACCGTCGAAGAGTATCATCGACATCAGTTCTCCATTTTTGAAGCTCTTCAGCCACCACAGTCCAGTTGAACGACTTGATCGTGTGATTTTTGAAGCACGTGTACTGTTCGAGCGCGGAGAATATCGAATAAAGTTGCTTCTTGACTGTTTTCGATTGATCGAACATGAACGTCAGATTAAGCATCGCAATCGGTAGACTTTTCACATCAGTACTCGTCCTCTCCAACGCCTTCAGCTTTTCCTCGTACTTCTCGATCGGACTGGTCGCGTTTATCAGTTTCGTCAAGTTGACTGGGCTGCGAAAGACTCTCGCCAAGAACTGATCGGATTCCATTTCGAGTCTCTCTTTCGAGGGTTTCCGTCCTGCCGATCCGAACGATTGAGCAATTTTGTCGAGCCACTGAACTCTCCGATGCACTTCGTGTTGCGAACAGATACTGAACAGCAACTCCTTGACAAGATTGAACTTGGTCATCGCCTGGCTCAACTCCGATTCGCATTCGACACAAGACGTATTGCTCGTTAGTTTTGTGACCTGATCAAATACGGAATCCAGTGTTTCTTTAGTGGCTTCATAGACGTCGTTGACACTGGCGTTGAAGTTTTCCACTTCCAAGTGAGCACGTCGAATGACTTCAAAAGTCTCTTTCCAATCAAGAGATGCTTCATAGTTCCTCTTCAGGACTTCTTTTCTTGCACTGTTCACAGAACGCAGAAATTTCGCGCCGGCCTCTAAAACTTTTGAAAGCTCGCTCCAATCGTATTGTTCCTTGATTCTTCTGAACACATCCTCCGGTAGAATCGGCATCTGATTTCCGTTCTTCAAGACCCGTTCTTTCTCTTTCATGTCAACGATCCCGTTGATCCCTCTCGCAATCGTTGACAAATTGATCGGCTGCTGGGATCCCATGTCGGTCAGGTCGAGAGCATCGGACAAGTGCCACAGATCCTTGAGCAACTGGTCGAGATCCAGGTCTGGCAAGCTCGCAACCGAATGACCCCAGATGTCGTTGACGACGTCTTCGCTCTTCAGCTCTCCGGTCAGAAATCCGCTTTGCAGGCGAATCGCGTTCAGAAGGGTCCACAGATTCCGATGATCGCGCAGGAGGTCTGAATAAAAATGAACTGTTCACACGGAGATCGTTTAAACGAGAGAAAAAACACAGTTGCTGCTAATAGAAACGTTTTTTTTTCGAAAGAAATGTTTTTTTCACCGAGTCTTTGTCAAAATCCACTTTTCTTCCGATTTTTTTTCGAAAAAGTGAGAAACCCCCCCCCCCCCCCCCCACAGTTTTTTTTTCACTCACTCGACTCGTTTTCCTGTTTCTTTCGTTGTTCCAGTTGTTGTTGGATTTCCGTTCTGTTCTCTGAAAACGTGATTGTTACAGCTAAAAAATCGCGTTTAACAAACTCACCAGGAGGATTCGTAACGAAGAAGCAGATCGCAACTGCGACGGCTGCTACGATGGCGAAAATCCATCGATTCGGCTGCATCGCTGATCAGCTGAAGATTGATTTTTATGCAGAGACAAATAAACGAAATGCACGGCTGCTCTCTGCCACGTGGCAAGAGCAAGAATCTCGTCCGAATTCACGTTGAAATTTTAAAAAAAGCCACGTATTTAAAAAAAAACCACGACGCACTGTGGCCGGAATTCGAACGCAGCTTATGAGGCGCGATCGCTGCGAGACCAACGCGCTGAAAAAAGCTTGCGCCTTTAAAAGGGAACGTCTCCCGCCGCTCTCCATGCGCCCGAGTTACTCGAAAAATGGTTAAATAACTAAATATCTGTCAACTCCCGCTCCCGATAATCAAAATGTTTCTTTCATTAGTTCTTCTCTTTACTGTGAATACTATTTAGGAAATATTGGGTTACAACGTGTCTCAAATTCGAAATCGGCAATAGTCAGCAAGTGCGCTCTATGGACAAACATATTCCCGCCAATTATTGTTTCAGTCATTTTTTTTCAGCTAAATAGCTATTCTTTTCTATTAATAGAAAAGAGTGGCTCCAATCACTCGCCAACTGGTGTTCGGACGGCGGCAACGGGGGTGCTCGATGGCGTAAGCTGATCTCATAACTTCTCCTCTCAACTGGAATCGAATGTTTGACGGTACTGAGAAGCAGATCTCCCCAGTATATCCTTGTTCCATTTCGTCTAGCGATTCAATCGATTCGAGATGTAGATGTCTACGTTCGAAGTCGTCGGACGGTTGGAAGGAGGTAAGAGATCGTATACGAATCAGTGTTACACAGAGTTCCGTTTCCGCCTTTCGTGTCGTTTTGGCGTTTCCGTTTCCATTTCCGCCCTCCGAGTCGGAAACTTTCAGTTTCATTTCCGCCTTCCGTCTCAAAATTATTAGCTCCGTTTCCATTTCCGAACAACGAAATTTTCGATTCCATTCAAAACTGATACGAATCAAAACGATTCATTTGAAGGTACCATCAGAAGGATTCGAAAGGAAATAGAGAATTTGGAAGAGTTGATCGATTCGAAATGGTAGGACACATTTTGGACTAGTAGGTTGGCGAAGGAGCGTCCCGCTCATTTATAATCGGGTGGTTTGGACGTGAACAGAGTTCCGAATTGAACGTGAGTGGAGAAATGACTTGGGTGCGAAGTGGCAAGGAGTCATTTTTTCAGTACTCCTCAGAAAAGTTCTTATTACAGTTTTTGACGAGATTGGAATCAGTTCGACTTTGTTTGAACTCTTCGGAGGTTTTTAACACGTGAAGGGTGGTCGATTCGCTTGGATTTTAAAATGGATATCTTTTCTCCGCAGATAGTTCCATCTTCCCGTCAAAAAATGGAATTCAAAAGCGAGTCTAAAACCATATTTTGGGAATTTCAACGCGAAAAATGTTGATTTTTCAGGAGTAAACGCGTTACTTTGTCTTTTTCTATTGATCGGGATGGACGGTGCGAAAACATCGGATTCTCCGAGCATTTACAATCTTCCCGATTTGGTCGACGATTTGCGGACTGTGGCTGGAGTCGTGACTGGCGTCGCCGTCGCTCAGAACATCCGGAATGGCAGTTTGAATGAGGACGAGCTGGTCGGCGAAATGTGTCTGGGTCCGAATCGGAAGATGAGCAGTCTGACGGCTGTCAATGCTTCTGGACTGGCGATGGACCTCGAGACGATCGGACGGGTTGTGACGGAGGAGTGTGGGGACAAGTGTGACAGAGAGGCCGACAGGATCATCGAATCGGGTAACAAGGTGCTTGACGTCTTCGATCGCATGCTGACTGACGACCAGAAGAGTATTCTGAAGGACACGGATGTGTTCACGAATGTAACGACTCTGATAGGTCATTTTTATTTTATAAAATATGCCGAGAAGGTTTCTTATAAGACGACTCGTTTGCTTGAAGGTCTGGATTTAAGTAATGAAGATAGCGCTATAGTAATTCTCTCGGAGTTCAAGCGCAAAATGTCGAAAATGGGGCAACTCGGTTCCTCGGTCGAATACATTGAAACAAACATGGACCTAGTGAATCAAACCGGTCTAGACGATCTGGCGAAAAAAGTCGACATTCTTCTCAGTTTGGAGAGTGTTCACGGAAGTATTCTCGAAGAGACGAAATTGTTCAGAACGGTAGTGAGCGAGTTGAATGAATTCGCCAAGAGAACTGCTTCTCTGGAGGGAGTATTGACAACTGAGACGGTCGATCGGATCGATAAGAGTTTAGAGAGAATGCTTCCGATTGTGACCAGTTCGGGTCGTTCTTCGAAGCATCCGTTCCGACTTCTCGTCTCGCACTTCAATTCGACTATCGAGGGTTTCGAGAAGAAGTTCCTGAAGAATGCGAACAGTTTGTCGTTGAAGCCTTTTCTGGAGCCCGTCGAGAGTCTCATCGGAGATGTCGAACCACTGCTGAAAAGTTGGGAATCGGTGAAGTTCGACGAGAAAATCGATGAGAAAATCGAAAGCGTGAGGATGAATCTGAACGTTTCTCTGTCTCAAATCGCCTCGTTTTCGGCTTTTTTATCGCCACTCCAGCACTGTCTCAAGGAAGTCGTTTTGGAACCACCTATATACGAATTCAAACCTCTGATGGTGTTGAAAAACAATATCGCAAGGATAGAGGGAGATTTTCGAGCAGACTTCGATACTTTCAAGGCTTCTTTTGAAGGCCTCCACACAACGCGAAAACTTATGGAGTTCACCGACAGAAATGAGACTGAAATAAGGAAGGATCTCAAAAACATCCCGAACATGACCGCTGTGATGGGAGAATTGAAAAAGTACGAAGACAATTTCGGCGAATTTGCCCGCTCAAGATTAGTAATTGAACTCTATTGGGATAAAACGTTGAAAAAGGTTTTTTCTGATCTCCAATTGACTCCACTCGTCAATGCGCTGGATTGTTTGAAAAAGGACAATGTGCTGTCGAAACCGTGGGATCCGACTCGATTGCAATCCCTTGACAGTATAAAGTCGGAAAGCGCGGATCTGAAAGCGGTCATTTCGGCGGCAAAAGCACTGGAAGAGCCGATCGGAGAGTGGAGGAAGAGTGAGCAAGCGGCGACGGAATCAAAGAGTCGAAGATCCGCCGACGAGTCGACGACGCCTCGGATTTCTGATGAGATGGCGAGGAAGTTTGCGAGCGGCACGAAAGTGATCACTGACTTTGCGGAAGTCTACGAGGCGAGAGATCACCTCGTGACACTGTCGAGTCTGGCGGAGACCGTGAACAGAGAAGTCGGCGCGTTGAACGACGCGCAGGTGGAGAAGAGGATTGCGAAAGTGTGGAACTCTGAAGTGCAGCGGATGCTCGCAGATCTTCCAGAAGCCGTCCAAGTTCTGAATGGAACACTCTCGAAGGTTCCGAGGAGTCTTGTTGACTTCTCGACGGCATTCGACTTTGCCCAACTTCCTGACTTTGCCAAGATTGACACTCGCGCACTTCGGAAAGCACTTCGATTCGTCAGCAATCCAGACGTCGAGAAGAGTCTGAAGGCGATCGGAAGCCTCGATCTCGAGTTTGTCGACTCATTTCGGCGATTGGAAGGTGCGCGCGAAGCGTTGACTCACATTCTGATCTTCCTCCGGACGTCCCGCAGATCCGTGGGTACAAGAGGGAAACGAGACGCTTCGTGCATGCTACACTTTGAAGCAGGTGGTATTGAGACGAGAAAGGTATCCGTTTCAGTCATTCGTCCTCTCCAATCTGTGTCATGTTTCAGCATCCCGCTCTTTTCAGCTTCCCCCACTGCATCGGCGAAAAGCTGTTCCATTCGGAAAGTGACAACGAGTCGACGGACGATGCCTGTTCGGATTTTGAGCGCGGCCCGGATGTTCCAGCAGAAGAAGTGAACAAAGTGAATGTCGAAGAGAAAGAACAGACACGAGCCGACTTAAAGGTGTATTGTAAGACATCGTGAAACAAATGAGACGGTTCGAAAAGTTGTTTCAGCCGATGCCATGAGACTTCATCGTACACTGCTGAGACCGTCGCGTGACATGACAATAAAATAGTGTCCGAAGTCGTTCGAAGAGAGAACTGAGAGAGACCGATAGACAAATAAAACTCTCCGAATACACTTTTGATTTTGGGCGGCGAAATTTAACATATGCTGATAGCCTGAAAAACGGGAGAGTTATAAATAGAGAAAGTGGAAAAGAAGAAGATGTGACTTTTTCAGAACAACAAAGAACATCGTCTCCTTTTTCCGATGACCCCGCCTCCTTCTTTGCAGTACACGATGTTGCTGCCTGGCGGCTGACGTCATCAGTTGACCTTTCCGAGACGACGTCTTCTCCGCTACGCGTGTATTCGAATGGTAAAAGCGAGGGATCTGAGTGACTGTGCTCGATTGCACCAGACTTATTTGCGCACCTGACAACGTGCCAGCACACTGATTGTCCTGGCTCATTCCTCATGAAGCTGTCAGAATACTTCCGATTCACTCGGTCTTCCGGTGCTCTAATCTCTGAATTCCAGAATGTGATTCCTCTCGCAGTCTACCGTACTCCCGTCCGTTTTCCCGTTTCCTCGAATTCCCGATTCGCCGTCCGTTCCCACACGTTTCCCGTTGATTCGATTAAACCGTTGCTGTAAAAGAAGCGAGCGGCGCGCTTCTTCCGCACACTTTCCGTCTCGCAGTCTTCCGCTTCCGCTTCTCAAAATGGGAAAACCGGTGTCGTGTTGGAAGTGTCTCCAGCTCTTTTCGACGAAGAATCGCCTCGTCGCGCACATCGACGCCAACGTCGGATGCCAAATCAAGCGATTCGCGTGTGCGGTCAGTTTTCGGATGCTCACCTCTACCCTTCATAGCAGTAGGGATGTTTCAGATGTGTCCGCAAGTGTTCGTCACCAAGACAGGGCTCATCTCTCACCAGAAAGCCCATCAGAACAAGGTATCGGGCGCTGTGTTCTGCGAGTATTGCAGAAAGAAGTTCAAGAATGTGTGCACTTTGAATGTGCACGTGCACCGTTACCACCCCAAGAAGATCGAGGAGCTCGGAGCGAAACGAGGAGAGGTGAGCTAAGAACGGACAGGCTCTTTGAAAGTGTCTGCTTCAGGGACCATCCGAGGAGAAGAGATAGAGTCAAGAAGAACCGCCGACAAGATCATCGAACCATCCGAGAATCTTGCAGGAGACTTCTCTCTTTTCCATTCAGTTTCAATGAATTTGATCACCCTATCTCTCTGTGTGTCACTGTTTTATGGAGAAAAAAGAGAGGGAACGCAATGGATTATCGATGAGAGTCTAGAGAAAAAGAACAAACAAACGAGTGAGAGAGATCTGGGAAACACACCCCTTCGAGTCTGCCAGGAGGGTGGTTACGAGTCAGTCGGAGAGAATGAAGTGAAACAGAGAAAAGAAGAAGAAGAAGAGTCTCGCCGTCTACACCTGGTCCGATGCGGTCTCCTCCTCGATCGCCTGACTCTCCTTCGCGTACTTCTCCTTCAGAAGACGTTCCTTCTTGACTTCCGAGTCCAGCCGCTCTATCTTCAACTCCAGAAGTTTTCTCTCCTAAATCTTCTGAAAGATGAAAAAAAAAACGTCTGAAAATATTCATTTTCAGCAGAGTTGTTCAAGTTTTTGTGTCACGACTGGGGGACTAGCTTTGAAAGTCGGGGTCGCGCCACAAAAACTTACTAAACTTGGTGCCATTTGGAAGACTTGGAAACGTTCCGTATAGACTATACGGTATAGTGCTTAGCCCCGACATTCCACTGCAAAAAAGACTAAAGTTCGCGGCGAGAGTTCAGTTGGGCAGTGGTTCACGGATTGCGTATAAAGGGGGGCGCGTGGCGAGTGAGTCGACATTGCCGCCGCCAGATGCATCCGTGCGTCGTGCTCTCTCTCCTGCTCGTCGCCTCGAGTTTGGCCGTCTCGACTCCGTCGCCTCTCGAAGTGTTCTCCGTGCAAACGAAGGCGTTCGCCGATGCCGTCACGAAGCGTGACAAGCAGACACTCCTCCAGATCTTCTCGCCGGACGCCAGAAACGACGTCGACGCGGAGATCTTGCTGATGAAGTTCGGCCAGCTGAAGCCGTCGTTCTCTTCTCAATCCGCCACGTCCATCGACGAGAACACCATCGAGGGAGTCATCAAGTACACCGTCGAATCGTCGAAGACCGCCTCGTTCGGCAAGTTCACCATCACCAAGGTGAGCGTCGCCAGAATAAGAGTTGAAGATGAAGACGTCGACGGTTTCAGAACGCGCAGAGTCCGACCGGCTGGGTGTTCACGAAAGTCGAGATCGGAGGCAAGCGTTCTATCGGCTTCACGACGTGCTTCATCGGAATCTTCTGGTGTCTCATCGAGTTGACGATCCGAGCGGCGGACGGCGAATTCGGATAACTGTTCTGTGTGAATTCAGAGAAGAACCACTTGATGCGTCAAAACCTTTTATTTTTCTATTAGTCTCTGAGAAAAGATGCGAACAAGAAACAGAGAGAGAGAGGTAGAAAATACTTGCGAAAATGGGAAAGAAAAGAGATGAGCGAGTCTACTCGAAGACCTTCTCGAAGACACGCGTGCACGTGACGTGTTCGTGTCGGTACGTGACGCGCATTTTGCCGTCCTCCGTCACGAAGCGCTCGACGCGGCTGTACTCGTCCGCCTCGTTGCCCGAGCTCCAGAACGTCGTCACCAGTTTGTCGTCGGCGATGAGAGTGCGACCGTTTCCGTGCGGCTGTCCGTCCGTCGGCGTCCGCGGCTTGCTCGGCGGCTCGTGTCCGGGAATCACAAAGTAGGAGACGACCTCTCTGTCATTGAGCTCGAGCACAAAGTGACCGTAGCGCCAGCGGAGCTCCATGTGCTCGGTCATGTTGCGAGCTCGCAGGTAGGCTTCCATGTTGGTGCTCTCGATCGGCTCCCATCGGCCGGAGATGGCCGAGATCAGAAGCGTCTTGAGCAGCGACGCGTCCTCGGGAATCTTCGGGCGGAGCGAGTCGAGCTGCGAGGAGAGCCGCTCGTTCTCCACCGACAGCGTGTGGACCTTCTTCGACAACTCGGAGATCGCGACGAGAATCGCTTCGTTGTTCTCGCGTACCTCGCTCATTTGCGAGACCAGAGTTTCTACGGTGACATGCGACTGAAACAGAAAACAGTTATGAAAGTTCTTCTTCTTCTCCTCAACTCACCAAACCATTCCGGTGGTTCTCGCCGATTTCAGATTGCACATCCGATTCCGCAATGCTTTCCAGCTCGTACTCGGATTCTTCGTCACACCGTGACTCGGCTGACGTTGAGAAGACGTCCGACGAGCCGATAGCGTCGAGGAGCTCGAAACTCGAGCAAGAAGAGGAACGATCGTCGTCCGACATTGTATCGATTAGCGTGCGGGTGGGGAGATGAACGCGAGACGAGTTGCTGAGGAGTCAATGAGAATGAATGAATGCACCACGCTGAGGAGGAGGACTCACTATCTGGGAAGGGTCCATCTGCGTCTCTCACCTCGCGCGTTTTCTCTAGTCGCACCATTCCATCGGGTGGGTAGGTCCATCTCTTCTCTCTTCGATGCGCGCTGTCAAGACTATTGGCAACTTTCGAGCTCAGGAGAATTAGCGCTATGTGAAAATGACAAAAATCGTCTAAGAAGTCACACCCAATGACCGAAAAAGTGTCGAAAAGTTATCGGGGGGATGAATGTTTCATTCCTCATTTTAGACATGTTCAATTAATTCAGAAGATGGGCTCTCCGTTCCCAATCTTCGCGATCACCTCGATGGCGCACCACAACAGACCGACAAAGCACATCGAGAAGCCTGGCGGACCATTGCCGTCGTCCAGGAACTGACGACTTCCGGACTGTTGCGACGGCGCGTCGCTTTTGCCGACCATGATCTTGGTGAACACCCAGCCGGTCGGACTCTGCGCGTTCTGAAACCGTCGACGTCTTCATCTTCAACTCTTATTCTGGCGACGCTCACCTTGGTGATGGTGAACTTGCCGAACGAGGCGGTCTTCGACGATTCGACGGTGTACTTGATGACTCCCTCGATGGTGTTCTCGTCGATGGACGTGGCGGAGTGGGAAGAGAACGACGGCTTCAGCTGGCCGAACTTCATCAGCAAGATCTCCGCGTCGACGTCGTTTCTGGCGTCCGGCGAGAAGATCTGGAGGATCTTCTCGCCGGACGTGACGGCATCGGCGAACGCCTTCGTTTGCACGGAGAACACTTCGAGAGGCGACGGAGTCGAGACGGCCAAACTCGAGGCGACGAGCAGGAGAGAGAGCACGACGCACGGATGCATCTGGCGGCGGCAATGTCGACTCACTCGCCACGCGCCCCTCTTTATACGCAATCCGTGAACCACTGCCCGACTGAACTCTCGCCGCGAACTTTAGTCTTTTTTTGCAGTGGGACGTCGGGGCTATGCAACCACGCTCTATCGCGACTTTGAAAACATGTTTTTTTACAAAATGACTACTGAGTCCACTCCGATCGCTCAGTCAGGCTCAGTTGCAAAGTTTTACGAGAAGAGCTGCAACTTTTTTGTGCTGGATAACACAAGAATGATTCAGTGACAACAAATACAGAACATTTTCAGATCTTCCAAGTGCCACAACAAACGTGTCAGAACGTTGATTCTCAAAGCAATCCGCAAGTCGCGCCACGAAACGTTCTTTGCTGAGAATGAAGGTTTTCCGACGTTCTTTTCATCTTTCCCAAGATTTTGATTCGAACCCGCCACTGGCGCGAGAAAGCGTCTACTCGGCTGTAGACGTCGCACGTCTTCAGGGCGACGTCTGACGTCTCCCACGCCTGTAAGACGGAGGAAGACGGTTCCCGCGACGTCTTCTGATTTCGAAATGTTTCGAGGAACACTTTATTGGAAGGAAAACGGGAGTAGAAGTTTTCAGAAACAAGGAGAAGAAGTTGAAAAAAGACTGGAAGACGCCAGAAGTCGTCAGTCGACTCCTACTTCTTCTTTTTCTTCTTCGATTCCAGTTTCCACGACGAGCGATGGAGTCGGCAACGGGACATTGTATCCGGCACTCAGAAATCGGAGAATTTCAGCCAGTGGATCTTCTGGAACCGCTTGCGTCGTCTGGAATTGCAGTCGATGCGTGGAGAGTTCAAGTTGACCATCTCACCGCCTTCGCCTGACTAGCCACGTCATCTCGACGACGTCGTGTCAAGTGATCGAGCACGATTTCGAACACCCTGGTCTCAGCGAGTCTCTGCCACTTTCCGATCATTCCGTTGGCCACAATCCACGTTTTCAGTGCTTGTACCGCCTCGGCTCGCCGTGCTCGGCGGTGCTTTTGGCGCTCGAGCCGATGCGCCGACCCTTTGCTCGTTTCGACCTTCGCAATGAGCTCTCCCGTCACTTCCTCCAACGCCTTCACGATAATCTGTTCTTGCCTGCAAACTCGAAACGTTGGCGCCTTCAAAGTCGACTCGTGGCGGGAGCCATCAAGTGATTTGAGGATCCGCGCCCAAAATTCACCCAGAACGTCTGAAAATGAGATCGGAAGAGACTCACGAGACATGCGCGGCGTCCGGCAAGACCAGCTGCCGGATTCTGTCGAGAACATTGGCGTTTTTCTTTCTTCTCTCCGCGTCCCTCAACCTGTAGAGCGCCTTGCCGCGCAGCTCGGACGCCATTTTCAGTCGGAACTAATGGAAGAAGCTGAAAGAGAAAGAAGAAGTGGGAAGAAGAGAGGAAGAGAGAATGAACAATGAAAAACGGATAGTGAATGGCGCGATCGGGGAGCCGCGAGGCGGTCGAGGATTCCGCCGATTTTCTCACGAGAATTACGTGTGCGACTCTTCGAATTACCACCGTTTCGCTGTGAATGGAGAGGGGAATTCGGAAAACAAGTGGTCTTGTGACGAATCGGAGAGAACAGTGTTGCCTTCTTGGCTTGTCGGATTGAAAATTGAGACGGAATTATGGGGTTTTTGGTTTATTCAATCGAAATGAGGCAATTACAATACAGGAATGATACAAGTAAGTGACAATTGAGAGAGAATAAACGAGAGAGAGAGAGAGAGAGAGAGAGAGAGAGAGAGAGAGAGAGAGAGAGAGAGAGAGAGAGAGAGAGAGAGAGAGAGAGAGAGAGAGAGAGAGAGAGAGAGAGAGAGAGAGAGAGAGAGAGAGAGAGAGAGAGAGAGAGAGAGAGAGAGAGGGAGAGAGTGACAGAGAAAGCGATCATTGAGGCGCTGCGAGCTTCTGGGAAGCAAGCAAGAACTGACAATACAGTACGAACGGATTGACGAGTGGAAGAACAGGGACGATATTCTCGGCATTCGCGGCGCCTTCATTCTGCTCCGTCGGCGTCGTCTTCGGCTGGATCACGGCGTCTCCTTCCAGAATAGACGCCACAGTGAACGTGTTCACCTTCTTCTGCTTCTCGACTTGCGGTCGCGCAGTTCTACGACGGAGTTCTTCGAGTGCGATATCCAGCACAGCGCACTTCATCAGTTTCCGTCTTTGGGCGGCAGTTCCTAGGTTCTCCTCGATGATCCAGGTGCTCAGTCTCTCGTATGCGGCTGCTCCGATATCCCGTCGACCCTGCTCCCTCATCTTCTTCACTGTTTTGATGGGCTCGCCGGAACTCGTGGATACGGTCGGGGCAGTTGGAGCCTGGAGCTGCTCCCCGGTCAGCTCTTCGACCACTTTCGACAGGACACTGTTTTGCCTGAAAGAGAGTCAGTTGGCAAAGGAAAGCGGGAAAAGGGGAACTTACGAGGCGTTGGGAGTCTCAGGAAGGACAACTTCTCTCAGTTTTCCGATTTTGTCGTTGATGATCATTCGAAGTTTTCTGTCATTTGACGTCTTCTTGTCGTATGGCGTGGCAGACATGACTAGCTGAAAATGGAACTGATAAGTTATTCGAGAAGAAGAGAAGAAAAGTAAGTCACCAACAGGGACAAACTGAAAAGGAATGAATGAGTTCCACGGGAACGGTCCGAATTCTGAATCCGAGAGTGGGCGGAGCTTCAGAAGACGTCGTGGGAATCCTCATCGCCGTCACAGTGCCCGCCAGCTGCCAAGTCTTGCACGCGTTCTCATGCTCCTCGCGTGCCTCCTTTCAGACCGAACCATGGGAAACTGCAAAAGGGAGGGTAGACGGGGGATGAGGATGGGAGAGTGCATGGCGAACATTACATGAAAGAACATGAGAAGGAAAATGGAATGTCGAATGGGCGAATGTTCGAATCGGTAAGAAATGGAATCAGCTAATAAAAGTTCTGCCATGCCGGCTTGAGGGTTGCTCCAAATTTTCAACGAATTTTTCAAAAAAAAATGTGTGAAAACAAAACTTTAGTCTCGGTCCGAACTTTCAAAACACCTTCTCTTCCTATCTGAACATTCTCAACATTTCCATTTTCCTTCTCTCTTCTTTGAAACCTTCGCCTCTCACTCTCTCATCCTCATCCCCGGTCAACCCTCCCTTTTCCAGTTTCCCATGGTTCGGTCTGAAAGGAGGCACGCGAGGAGCATGAGAACGCGTGCAAGACTTGGCAGCTGGCGGGCACTGTGACGGCGATGAGGATTCCCACGACGTCTTCTGAAGCTCCGCCCACTCTCGGATTCAGAATTCGGACCGTTGCCGTGGCACTCATTCATTCCTTTTCAGTTTGTCCCTGTTGGTGACCTACTTTTCTTCTTTTCTCCTCGAATAACTTATCAGTTCCATTTTCAGCTCACCATGTCTGCCACGCCATACGACAAGAAGACGTCGAATGACAGAAAACTTCGAATGATCATCAACGGCAAGATCGGGAAACTGAGAGAAGTCGTCCTTCCCGACACTCCCAGCGCCTCGTAAGTTCCCCTTTTCCCTCTTTCCTTTGCCAACTGACTCTTTTTCAGGCAAAACAGTATCCTGTCGAAAGTGGTCGAAGAGCTGACCGGGGAGCAGCTCCAGGCTCCAACTGCCCCGACCGTATCCACGAGTTCTGGCGAGCTCATCAAAACAGTGAAGAAGATGAGGGAGCAAGGTCGACGGGATATCGGAGCAGCCGCATACGAGAGACTGAGCACCTGGATCATCGAGGAGAACCTTGGAACTGCCGCCCAAAGACGGAAGCTGATGAAGTGCGCTATGCTGGATATCGCACTCGAAGAACTCCGTCGTAGAACTCCGCGACCGCGAGTCGAGAAGCAGAAGAAGGTGGCGACCCCGTTCACTGTGGCATCTATTCTGGAAGGAGACGCCGTGATCCAGCCGAAGACGACGACGACGGAGCAGAATGAAGCCGCGAATGCCGAGAATATCGTCCCTGTTCTTCCACTCGTCAATCCGTTCGTACTGTATTGTCAGTTCTTGCTTGCTTCCCAGAAGCTCGCAGCGCCTCAATGATTCTCTCTCTCTCTCTCTCTCTCTCTCTCTCTCTCTCTCTCTCTCTCTCTCTCTCTCTCTCTCTCTCTCTCTCTCTCTCTCTCTCTCTCTTTCTCGGCTTCATTCTGATGTACCCCCCTTCCTCCAACATCTCTTCTATTGTATGTACTACGTGTATTGTTCAATAAACGAGAAAAAACCCCAAAACGACGATCTTCCTCGCGAGCCCAATGTTTCCGAACACAACCTAAACAGTGCTCATCCGCTGTTACACACACTCAAAAGTTAAATCTGTTAAATCCACTCACTTTTAAAAGCTGGCCTTCCTTCATCGAGTTTTCATTTTCGCCGAAACCAACTGACCAGATCGGCCACTTCTATACATATTCCATTCGAAAACAGACGAGCCAAAAATCGGCGAGAAAATATGCGAAATCTGAATTTTTCCCACGGAGAAAAAGAGCGAGTACAAAAGGAGGCAGTCGCACTCTCTTCTCCGCCATTCCTCCGTTTTGCATGTATCGTCCAGTCTCTCTTGCCTTCTCGCTTTTCTTTTCGAAATCGTTGACAGACACCCTCTACTCTCGATAAGCGAACAATTGGGATATATAGAATCGAGAAGATAAGATAGTCATGGGACGAGAATCGGAACAGCCGCCGGGGACCATGTCCATTCGTCCCCTCGAGCCCTCACATTCCATGGCCCCTTTCCTCGTTTTCCTGTCTTTCAAAGTCTTTCCTCTTTTCGTTATTCTTATCTTGCAAGGTTTCAAATTAGCGGGCCTTTGGGGCAAATGGCCTCGGCGTCCCTGGTCGCTTCAAGATGAACATTTTCCCAATGCTTTGCAAAAAAGCCGAAATTTCGAGGCCAATGTACAGTGAACTGGAAGTTCAACTTTCACAGGGTATATCTTGAAAACTGGGAGAGTTACAAAAAAGTTGTCAACTACAAAAACATGGGAAATTTTACGTTGATCATATTTGTAGTTGACAACTTTTTGGTAACTCTTCTAGTTTCCAAGATATTCTAGTTTGAAATTATCGCGCTCCAAAAAACGCCTCCCGATTCAAGAAAACCTCGGGCAATCCAGATGCGCTATCGATTTGTTCAGTTTTGTGTCCCTTGAATGGATGCTTTTCCAATTTCCAGCCCGATCGCTTTCAGATGTCGAAACTGTACGCGTGTCTCAAGTGTTTCGAAGTCTTCGACAAGCGCGCCGAGTGCATCTCGCACGAGCGAACGCAGCACACTCTTCCGTTCACGTGCGAGCTGTGCGACAAACGATTCGAGAATCGCAACAATTTTGTGAAGCACGTGCGAACGCACGCGAAACGAAAGGATTTCAAGTGCGTCGAGTGCGTCAAGTCGTACACGCGCAAGGACAATCTGCTGAGACATGTGCGCGACGCGCATCCCGTCCGGAGCTCGTTCGGACTGATGCTTGTCGAGCCGGAGAATTTCGATTTTCGACGGCTGGGCGACACGCATCACTTGGTGAGTTCCGAGAGAGGTGAATTCCAGCGAATCTTCCTGTTTCAGCCGCCGGCTCATCGATTCACTTCTTCCTGCACGACTCCTTCGTCTTTCAGCGGATCCTCGATATCGGGGTGATTGTCATGTCATGTACAATAAATGATTCTCTTTCGATGTTTTCACGCGGTGGAAGAGCGGGCGTCTCGCGGGAAAAGTTAGGCCACGCTGTCAGTCGCCGGGTGTGACACTTGTAAACCGATCAAAACGAGTGTGACTGTCGCTTCTTCGTCATTGAAATGCGATACGCGACGTCGTCTGTTCGCACCGTGCACACATCATAAATCTTGTCGCGCCGGATGCACGCGCGCGCGCGAGCGAGTTGACACATGACAGAAGGTGGAAAAGGATGAAGAGGCAGAAACAAGAAGTATCTAGAAGTTTGAGAGAACCCAAGAAAACGAAGGAGAAAAGAAAAGAAGAAGACGTTCAGAAGATCGGGGGAGTAGGATCTCACAGCTGATTCAGTCGGCTCACTGCGTCGGCCTACTTCGGCCTACGTCGCGCTTCACTGGAAAAGTTTGAGAAAAAGCATGTTGTCACAACGAAAAGTGACATTTTCGGCACTTTTGGCGCGTCAGGGCTCGCGGAGCCCGGGCCACGAGACCTCTACTACATTCGCCTGAAATATCCATTCGATAGGGCTCAATACGGCTATCAGACAGGATCACGATCTATCGATTCTTACAGAGGTTCAGTTATCTCGCAATTCTGTTCGACTGTACACACTTCGCGCTCCGCTAGACTACCCACGAAGAATGGAAAACGATCAAATGTTTTTGAAATTGAACAAAGTTGGTCAGATTGACAACGAGCTGTTTTCAAATTTCGCGCTCAGTGGTGCAACGGGCACTGTTCGGATTTCGATCCCATTCGAGTCGATTCTCAAGAATCCTGAAAAAGTTCCTGTCGGCGCCCCTCGTTAATCTTTGTTTCATCAGGAAAAGAGAGAGAGAGAGAGACTCTAATTCGCAAGGTCCCTCAGAATAAACATCGCTTCGAAGCATTCGCAAGGTCGCATTCAAAATGAACCTCCTGATCATTCGCGTTCTCCTCTTCCGCCCGCGAGTTTCTCTCACACATAATCAAGTTTATAGCCTATCCCCGCTCCCAAATTGTTTGTCCAATACCGATCATCTGCGCGTCGACTCTCATCTGATCGCGGTGCCCTTCGCATAAAACTAAGAGAGCGCATTCAAAAAAAAAAAAAAACGGCGGGTATTGTTTGCCGCGAGACCGTCGACGACCCCCCTCTTCTTCATCAGTCTCCCCTCAGGGCGAGCGCCTTCGCATCCATTCGAGCTAGCCGCCGCCGCCCGTCGACAGTCACCCCCACCCCTTGCACGAGACGCAGCGAGTGAAGTCATTCGGCTTCGCATCGATCTCCTCGCGTTTTTTCACTGTTTCTAGAACTTTTCTTCTAGCGGAAAACAAGGGGAAATGGTTGCGAAATGTACGCTTTTCTGGCGGCCCGGCGCATTATTCCAGTCATAGTTTTGACTCTATCTAAAAACGAAAATGAAAATGAGAGTAGAGTGTGTTTCATCTGATAAACATCAGAAACGTGTTTTCGGATGAGCACCCGTCGAGCCAGACCTCATTCAGTGGGCTCGTTGAGCCGCTCATCACTGAATGGCGTCGAGCTCGATAGGTACATGCGCAAACAAAACAAACATTCTAAAGTTCATCAGATAGAAGACACTTTCATGATTCTGGAGACAGTTATGCTCTGTCGCCGACCCTTATCCGCCTGACGATAAAAGAGTATGACGAAATCAAGTGCTTCTCATCTCAGATGACGTCACGTCTTCTGTTTTAACCCGCTCCCTTTTTCCCTTCTGCTCCTCTTCTCTTTGATCAGTCGAGCCCTCTGCCCAAAACCATAAAAGTCGTTCTTGTGTCACAGGACGTCACACGAGGCGCGCGCGCACAGGAAAAGTCTCTCCTCATGCCTCCCTCGACCCATCGTCCTCTTTCTCTCACCGTCTCCGGTTTCCTCACACTCTCTCTCTCGCTCTTCTTCCAAGGTGCCTATGGTAAAAGGGGCGGGCGCGCTTCCTCTCGCCTCCCTACAGCCCCCCGCGCCGACCTTCTCACTTCTCATTCCGCCGCCGCCAGCGCCTGCCGAGCGGCTTCAGTTTCTGTTCCCATTTCCCCCCACACGCTGACTGATTCGATTAGCTCGTTGTGCGCTCTTCCGACCGTTTCCTTCCAACACCCTCTTCTTTTTCTTTTCTTTCCCTCGACCATTACGTCGTTTCTCCAGTCTCTCTCTCTCTGCAAACTGTTTGGTTCAAAAGCTACCGTAACCTCGTCCCCTCCCCTTTAACTGTCTCTCACTAATCTGGTTTAGGTTCAAACTCGGATTTTCGAGTTTCGAAATGAGCGACACATCTTCAACCGAGGTGAGTTTTTGTTTGTAAGTCGAAATGAAGTCGTCCAACTCTGTCTTCTAAGGATCACATGGAGGTCATTGAGCCGCCGCCGGCGAAGAAAGTGAGAACGGAGCCGGAAGCGGATAGAATCGAAGTGAGCGATGACGTCGAGATGGCCACCGCCATGGACACATCGGAGCCGCCGCTCGAGAAGAGCACACAGACGGAGTTCACCGGAGCCGTCACGCTGACTTCGCTGCAGGAGTTGCTGAACGATTTCCGCGTGAGTCTCGCATCGTTCAGCTCAACTCATAGTCAAAGAGCGACTGCAGAAAGAGCTCGCGCGTGCGCGTTTCATCGCCAGACGCCGTTACGATGACGATTCGGACGACGACTCGGACTGTTGTTGCAACGGCGACTCCGACGGCTCCATGGTTCGTCACTCTTCTCTTTTCAGACGACGACAGGTAGTTTCCAGGTCTGCGACTACTGATGGGTACCCAGATTCTTCAAAATGATCACTTATTTCCAATAAACGCATGCTTACTCACTGATTATATATCGATTGTTTTCTATTTCTGCGGTTCAATCCGAAAGCCACACTACCGTAATCCTTCGCTTCCTCTTTAACCTGCTCATTCTAATTCGATTCCCAGTTCAGAGTGAAAGGGTTAAGTTGTCATTGAAAACACCAACGATGAGCCAGCCGGATTCCGAAGTGAGTTGTTTCCATTTCCAAGACATTATGTGATGAGTCCACTGGCGGGCTCCTCTAATCTCTCGGCCAAAAATGGACTTTGTCTCAGTTCCATAGATTACTTACTGACCGTTTCTCTTTTTCAGTCCGTCGAAGAGCCTCCGCCCGAGGAGGAGCCTATTTCCAAGGTAAGATCCCTCCCCATCCCACCCCTTTTTTCGAAGCAACACGCAATCCTGGACTCTTTCCAGGATAGCGAGCTCGATAAGAGCACCCAAACGGATATCTCCGGAGAGACGCCACTCGGCGAGCTGCTCGAGCAGTTCCGAAATGCTCGCCGCCCGTACTCGTCCCCGCATCCGGGACCGTCGAACGAGGACACGATCACGGATGATGAGATCCGCATTTTCTGCGAACAGCTCCACGACATTTGTGACATCGGGCGACACCTTCAGGTGAATCGTTTCAAGGAGACAAGAAGAGCAATCGGCACTTTCAGATGACGCGCAATTGGACCCACGGACGCCGCCATTGACGACGATTCGTGTTGCGAATAAACTGTTGACTATTAGACCGATCGTCTTCTTTCTTTTTTCAAACATCAAAGGAGCCTCCTCTTGACTTTGACTCTCCAGTCAAAACTAAAACCCTCCCCCAGAGCGGTCACTTTCAAAAGTTACTTTTCCGAGCACGAAATGTCTTTGACACTGGTTTTCGAAGAACTGAAAGTGATAAGAGTCTAGGACCGGGAAACATCCAGAATTGACGTTTACCGACATTCTGAATTCATATTTGACGTCGAGCATTTCCGTCTGGAAAGGAAAAGGGAGGAAGTAGTGGAAGAAAGGAGTCTCGGGACGTCTTCGGAAGAACACCGCCCGTCGACGTCGTCTGTTTCTCATCTGAACTTGGTCTTCACAGAATCGCATCTCCACTTGCAGATTTCTTGATTACAACACAACTTGAAAGAGATGTACAAGCCACGTGGTGCCACGTCATACCTCGTGATCTCGCGGTATTTCACGTGATACCATGCCAGACTGTTGCCACATCATTTCACGTCTTGCCACGTCTTCAGAAGATCGTTTATCTTCGTTCAGCCCCAGATGAACTATTGATGAACTTGCTCCAGACTGGTCGTCTGAGCCGTAAAGATCAAAGCTCGAACCTTCTTCGCTTCTAATTTTCAAATGATCCCTGAAGGGGTTGATATGGGTTACGGTAGTGCTCGGAAATCATCTGATAAGCCAGTTTTAAGCAGGTATCCGGCCTATTTTAACGCAGAGAACTGACGTTTTCCAACTTTATGATGACGATCCCCCATTCGCAACGTAGCGCGTTTGCATAGCCGGCTGCTTGTCGACAGTCTAAGAGGGGACGTGGCGAGAGGACGCAGACGGATTGAGGGAGCGAGTGTGCCATCAGCAGGACTCCGCCCACTTCTAACAGAAAACATAGTGGAAAGCGGAACCCGTAGAACGTCGGGCCACTCGACTCTAGAAGAAGCGAGCTAGGGGGGACGGGATCACGGGTAAGGTAGAACATGAATTACATCGTTGAGCCCATTATAAGGACGGGCTTAATTTTTGGAGGCTGCCCCCGAGAGGGGGACGATACGAGTCGAACGAGATGTGCAAGCCATGTCATACCACATGATTTCATGGCATTTCACGTTGCACAAGGTTCATTTTCACGTTTTATCACGTTTCACCACGTGTTCACATGCTATACTATGTTTTTCTACATTGTTTCCCGTCGTGCCACGTCATGCCATTTCATGCCACGTCATTTCACGAAAGTTCCACGTTTCTTAAAATCATTCCATGTTTCCCAATGCGATCACAAAAACAAGACGTGAAAATGCCACGCGTTTCGCGCTAAAGTGAATATTTCTGTGTGACCAGCACAAAATGACATGGCAGTGCCACGTCACGGTTGCTAGACAATCAACTCCATTTGGTCTGAAGGTCTGAAACAGAGCTATACGTCTTTCTATGTAGTTTTTTGGAAGACGAGTTTTTCCTCTCCGACAGTCACCTAAAGGAGGTGATATGGGTTACGGTAGTGGAGGGGAATCGGGTTTTTGATAAGGTGGAGATGCGGAAAACTGATAGTTTCCGACCTTCTGGCTGTGAGGACATGTGCCCGTTCGCAATAGCGCACATTTGCATACTCGCCACTTGCTGCCGAAAAACAGAAGCTGTGCGGGGGGTGGAGGGCGCGGCGCGGCGCGCGAAGACGCAGACGGAAGGAGGGAGCGGGTGTGCGCGAGACCCCGCCCACTTCCCATGCAAAACATAGTGGAAGGCGGAACCCGCAAGACGTCGGACCACGAGCGAGCATGAATAGAAGGAAGCGGGCGAGGGCGACAACACGGGTTCGAATGTAGAACACCGAATTGTATCGGCGGCCACCCAGGCAGGATCAATATGTGGCTAATTTTTGACGTGTCTTCCCCTATTACGGGAGGGGTAGACAATGTGAGTTTGGAATATGTGAAGAATGAAGAGAGACATGGCAGTGCCACGTCACGATCTATGTACATTTCCATTTTGAGCCTTCTCAAAGGGGTATACTTCAAACTGAACTATCTCGGAAACTAGAAGAGGTATGAAAAAGTTGTCAACAACAAATTTGATAAATGGAAAATTTCCCATGTTTTTGTAGTTGGCAACTTTTTTGTAACTATTCTAGTTTCCGAGATATACCCTGTGAAAGTTTATCGCTATTTTTTGGTAAGCTCTGGAACTAGCGCGTCCTGTGTTTAATCGCCACCCTCTGAATGGAGCCCAATTTGGGAAAAAATTATGAATTCAGCATCTGACCGACTCGTTTTTCGATCAAAAAGGACTTGATATCTCTCGAGAAACACTCGGACAATCGAGTTTCGATGGAACTGCTCCGCTCAACTTTTCGGCGGCCAGACGCGTTTCCTCTTCCACGGCCACCATCCTCTTTCTGTTTTTTCCACCCAGATGAACAGTGACACGAGGCCCTGTGACGTCACATCTCTGCGTCTCACAACTTTCGAGAAGAAGCTCCGCCCAGAGTCCGCACAAAACATAGTGGAGGCCGGAAGCCGTGATGTGTCGGTCCACGGAACGGGGTAAGAGACGCGACGAAGAAGATCTTCAACGGGTTTAAACAGGTGTCATAGTATGGTTTAATCAGGAATCGTATCGGAGTTGCGTTTCATTGAGGTTTTTAATTTTTGGAATGTCGCCCCTTTAGAAGGGGGGACAACAGGATACATTGCGCTCCATCGGACTGACCGCGAACGTTGGAAGTTCGAATTTTCGCCGTCGACTCACTACAAAAGGTACAATCAGATGGAATGATGATCAACAGGGTTCATTCAACGGGGAACACGACACATTTATTGATTGGGCTGCGGGAAGAAGACGTCGTTGTACTGCCAGTGGTACCCGGTCAAGCATGTGAGGACCTGAAAATGAAAAGTTTGAAAAGGATCGGAACACGGGAGCTGACCAAGTTCGGAAAGACCCCGAGCGGGTCCATCCACACGGGCAAGCCAAATGGGTGCCAGTCGGGAAGCGGGCCGTTGAGGTACTCGGCAAACGGATCTTGTTCCCAGTTCTGTTGTGGAAGAGGCGGCGGAGGAGGCGCCGGCCGTTGCGGACGATTCGCGGCGGGACGCGCGCGGCGCGGCTTCGGAGTCCCGTCCAGGAAGAATCGCTTACGACGGTCGTACACCCAGTTGCTGACCTGAAATTGGGAAGAGTTGACTGCGCGCTCTGCTGCTGGACTAAGTTTCAGAGCGAGAAACCTCGGCCATGGCCTAGAAACCGAACTCGTTCACTGTTTGAAATTTAGCGCCTACTACAGCGGAACCAACACTATTTTCATTTTCAGAAAAAGCTCAAAGTTAGACCCCCGATTCTCGCAACTGTTTCAACAACTACCGTAATCTCAATACAGTAGAAGGTTCCCATGGGGGTTTCGGTATCAAATTGGCACAGTGCCAGCACGTCAGTCTTCAGAAGAAGAAGGAAAAGCGGGTTTACCTGTCGGAGAGTGATGCGCCACTCGTGCGCCAGTCGCTTCTTTTGAGCCAACGGGATGCGTCCTCCGTGCGCCAGATAGACAGCCAACATTGCGGCGTGCGTGTCGGCCGAGAAGCGCACCATTCTTGCGAGAAGAGAACGAGTGAATGACGGGAAGGCGAGGGAAGGCGATGGGGGGGAAAGTTTGCAGTCCTACCGTACTCTCGTCCCGTTTTTAGTGTCGTGTTGGTCGTGTCGCCACGCTCCCACTGATTCGATTTGCATGTCATGAGAAAGAGAGGGGAAGGACCGTCTTATGAACACACACAGAGAGAGCTTTTATTTCTTTAACGATCAAGTTTATTGCTGAGAAGACATAGGAAGAGCGAGAGAGAAAGAGAAAAAAAAGAGAAACGGGGGCTCAAGATTGCTGCTGATTGCCTTGTGGGGTCGCGATGATCATCGGTGGTGGCGGTGGGAAGAGGAGCATCACGGGCAGCGGAGGAATCTGGAATCGGAATCGGAGCTGCTCGGAGCATTCGGAGCATGCCATGGTGCTCACCGGGACTTGGATCGGAACAAGTGGAATCGGGAAGATCGGAAGAACGAGCTGTGGCGGTGTCTGTGGAACGGCCGGCGCGACGACGACCGGAATCCGATTCTTCTTCTTCTCCTTCTCCACAAACGACAGTCTCCAGCGACGATTCGCCGCCCAGGTGCGAATCTGAAAAACCAGGGAATTCGAACCCTGAAACTGATAGGAGTCACCTGATAAATCGATAAATCGAACTTGGCGGCGAGCTCGTTTCTCGTCTTCTTGTCGATTTTGCCGCCGGACGAGTTGAACGCCTTCAGAAGTTCGTCGACGGCGTCGCGAGGAATGACCATTGTGAGTTGGACCGGAAAACTGGAAGAGGAAGGCGAGGAAGGGGCGCTTTATACGGGCGGAGGAATGAAAGCTGGGAAGCCGCCCCGGAGAATTTCTTTTTTGCTCGCCGACTTGAGAAACACTGGGCGCTGAACTGATTCCGTACGATTTCTCCGGGAAACTGCGATAGTGGGAGCGAGAAAGAAAGGGGAACTCTTTGAAAGAGAGCACTATGCGATTGAACGAAGTTCTACATATTCCGTGCGCTTCAAAATGGAATTGCGTCAGCTAGTGGACTCGAAAAATGGGAAGAGAGACGGCAGAACTCGCTCGTCGACAGGTGGTTCTGGTTGGGAAAGAGGAGAAGAGCGGCGGCGACGGCTACGAATCAATGGACGGACGAGGGTCTCGAACAGAAGTCACGTCACGTGACGTCATTTCCAATCGAGACCCACGCAAGGCGGCTCTGCGGTCTCCTAATATCACTGGGGAACAGCGGCTACCATAATGGATACTTGCTTGTTCAGCGATTCTCCTTTGAAACACGGCGCGAGAGCCCATCATACCTATGTACATAAGCAAGAATAGTGCTACGAAGCAGAAATACAAGTACGGGCTAGAAACAATTACCAAGGGAAGAATGAATTTGAAGGTTGAAGGCTGAAAAGGGAAGGCGATTAGGATGACGAGCGACAATAGCCTTCCAGACAAAATGAGTCGAAAAAGAAAGAGCGGAAAGGTTTGGGGAAGCATTGAAGGAGAAGCATCTTCTTTCGTCTTCAAGTCTACATGCGGTCTCCCACCGCATAGTCTCTGACCGACTTGGTTGGACTTGATTGATTGAAAACGAGCACACAGATCCCATCGCCATTCAACCCCAGAAGATTACCCTTTTGGAATAGTCCTCTGGAGTAGGCTCCTGTTGCCCTGCCCCTTCCGAACGGACTGTACTCTCCCGCCGCTCTTACTGAGCAGTGTAAAGTGACGCCATAAGGGAGAGAAGAAGCACTCTGCCACCAGCAGGCCACCCGCCTCTCCCCCCCTCACAGTTTCGCTTTTTTCAAGGTCGTCCCCGTCGCTCTGCCCGGTGGTCGGCTAGCTACCCATTTCTCTCTCTCTCTCTGTTTCCTCTTCTCTCTCTCTTTCTCTCTCTCGCACTCAGTTTGGTTACATTCGCCTGTCAGCACACCTTTTGGAAAGGATTCCGATTAGGTTTCCCATCAAAATGAACCGATCCCGGGTGAGTTGGGAGGGCGCGTTGTTTCGAGGGAACAAAAGCTGGAATTCCAGATGCCTGACGAAATCAGACAGGTTCTGATTAAGGTTCTGGAGGAGAACGACGGCGTTATTCCGATGGAAACTCGCCGAGAGCTGAACACAAAGTACAAGCTGAAAAGATCGCAGGTATGTTTGTAGGCGCGATTCTGAAGAAGAAGAAGAAGAAGAAGACGTTCGCTTTCTTGTCTTCTGAAGACTCTCTATGAAGACGCTCCCTGCTGCCACTTTTTCACTCGTTTTCAGCTCCGACGTCTACAGTGCACGTATCGTCAAAAGAATGGGTATCCCTTGTTGATCAATAGGTATTCGATACCGAAAAAGAAGGAAGGTAAGTGTCCCTTCTCACGCCTTTGTGATGGCGATGAAATTGACCTATTTCGAACGCGTGTCGATTTACGGGCTCCCGAGACGTTCCCCCGTTGAAGAGCTCTGGTTCAAAGCTCTGTTTAATTCAGCAGAACGAATGATATTTCCAGTTCCAGAGAAAACGTGCATCTCCACAGAAGTTTCCGAGCAATCGGTTCAGGAAAACGAGGAGGTTTCAGTGAGTTTCCGGCTCGCAGAGCTTCAAGCTGCTTCCTTTTTCAGATCGACACCTCTTCAGACGCTCCCAACGTCGACGACGTCTTCCGAATGCTTGTGAGTCGATCGAACGATCAGTTCCAGACGAGCGTCGTTTCCAGATCGATGCTCCCACCACGGATCCTCCCGCGACGTCTTCTCACTGTCTCGAGTCGACGGTCCTCCGTCTCGTCCCGTTCTCACGCGGACCCACTCACAATGAGCTCGTCGCGCAGCTCAAGGAGATGATTGTGAGTCATTTATTCTGTTTTTCAGAACCGTGACTTTGGTTTTCAGGGACCGAAGAAGATGCGAAAGACAGCGGAAAGCACATCGAAATGACCGACTCTCTCTCACTTTTTCCGATTCTCAACTGAAAATGATATTGCTTTTCTTCCGATAAACTAGGTTTCTAAAAGTTATAGAGGTCAAAAAAGAATGAAGAATGACATGGCACTACCACGTCATCTCACTCTGGGTGTTGAATCAGCGTCTTACGCGGAAACCTTAACTTGTCGCAGGTATGAATGGATGAACTAAACTGATGGAGCTTCAATGACCATCGTCGGTTCTTCCTTCCAAACTAGGCAATGATGATTATGAAATGGCACTGCCACGTCATCTCTTTCCTCCTCTTATTTGACAAGTTGTGATAACTCCCCTCGCTTTCTCTTTTTTCGAGTCCAAGAGAGAGAGAGAGAGAGAGAGGGCCGTTCGCCAAGGACACTGTCACTCAGTCGCTCGTTTATTGAGAAGCAGTCGAGGTAGGAAAAGGGACGGCCTCGCCGCTCCCTAGAACAATATCGACGAGCGCCGCGTTTCAGCTTGTTTGCCTTCCTTTTTCGTCTCCGTTTTCGAGGCACTCGCAGTTTGCTGGAAAACACATATAGTTGTCTTCTGAAAATTGACAGCCGGATAGTTCTCGGAAGCGGTTCACGATAAACGGGTGGCTTTTTTGGAGATGCCCTGATCAAAATCTGTCGTGACGGTGCCTCTGCACAGCTACCGTATTCCTACCCGACACCCCTTAACAACTTCCCCCTTCCGCTTAACGCTTCCAATTTTCGAATCGAGTCGCGACATCGAGTCACAGGGTTCCCCCAGATCTCTCTTTCTCTAATCAACTCTCTCTTTCTTATTCTCTCTCTCTTTTTCTCGTCTTCTTCGTTGGCCGCGCAAGTGGATCGGCTGACCGTGTGCGGGTATCTTGCTGCTCTGCGTGTCTCCTCCGCTTTCTCTCCCCCACTTTCCGTCCTTTTTCTCTTCCCTGGCCTTCCTTTTTTCTCATCGCTCCCCCACTCATCATCATCACTCTCCTTTTTCCAGATCGTTCGAACCTTTTCTCCCTCGTTTCAACTCGAAATGCAAGCCGATCCAAAAGTCGTGAGTGTTTTTCTCTCGGCGCATAGCTTAGTGCTCTCTCATAGGTCGCCAAGAAACCGTTCACAGAAGCGGTGGCGATGATGGAAAGAATTCTGAAAGACAACAAGGGATTCATTTCCGGCGAGCTCCGTCTTGCTCTCGTGGCGGTATTCGATGTTACGAAGGTGCAGGTAGTCGTCTCTTCTGATCAGCACTTTCGATTTCCGAACCGTCACGATTCCCCACTTGCAGATCCGTTCGAAGCAGAGCGACTGGCGCCGCAGACACGGGTTGCCGCCACTCAAACCCTTCGTTCCACGTCGCCCCAAAAGTGAGCTGAGAGCTCTTCGAGACTCGCCGAACTCGTTCAGTTTTCAGAGCGAGCCGCGCACTTCGAGCTGCCCGACGACTCGATCGTCGGAATCTCTGTCGGCCAAGTAGGTCACGTGTTCTCGTTTCGAGCAAGTGAGCACGACGTTGCAGACGGCCCTCTTCACTCGTGCGCCGACTCCACCTCCGCCTCCACGTCGCTTAAACGGCTTCTCGATCGATGAGCTCTTGGAGAAGATAGCGGTGAGTTGACCATCAGATTAGTTCCCAACGTGATTAGATTTTGAACTTGACTCAGTTCTCTTGTTTCCATTTCGGTGTTTTTTTCGCAACCTTTCAAACTACAATCGAATATGTTCTGTTTCTGTCCTCCTTAAAGGTGTTCTGCTCTCTCGATCGTTACCAATCCATCTGTGTCAGGACCCATTGCGTCATCTCGCAAAGACTCGTCTGACCACCTCAACAGAAATGAGCCTCGCTCACTACCCTTCTCGGCTAGCCTGTCCAACTTTTGTGATGAGCTTCGGTTTCGGCCGCTTCTGTGGAACTTTCACACAACACTCAGCAGTAGAAGTGAAATCTATCTTGACTTTGTGCTCTTTCTACCGTCTGCCACGTCATCAAGATATCATACTCCCGATCCTTTCCGATCCTTCCCAATCCTTCTTCGCGATTCGCACCGGAAAGTTGGCTGCAGTGTCACCTGTCCCAAGTTCTCGAAAAGAGACGCAGACGGCGAAACGGCGCCTATGAGAACCGATTGGGCGGTGCTTGGCATCTCGCCAACTTGTCCCCCCCTCTCCCGTCGACATCGATCGATTTGGGTCGGTCGGCCGGCCGGCCGGTTGCACACAGTTACTCGGAAGTGGAGGAAGACCGAGGAGGCATGCTGCTGGGGGCGAGCTGGATCGAGCGAGAGAACGAGAGAAAGCGAGAGAGGGGAAGAGAAAAAGGGGGAAAGTTAGGGGGGAAGGTGGCGGTGCCGGCCACCGTGCCTTGTCAAAACATAGCCGACGACCTCGAGAGAGAGAGAGTGTCTGGAAGTGAGAGACTTTCTCTGACCGGAGATGAAGTCTATGATTCACAAGCCTCAAACCTGCAAAATGAAAAAATGAGGGGTCGGGGGACCGAAATCAGAAAAAGGGGGGGGGGGTTGCGATTCTTCGAGACTTTGTGAAGAAGGTGTCACGTGACCAATAGCTGTGAATGAATAAGAATCAGAAAACTGTGACATTTTATAAGGAAAAAACATGTGCGGAGTAGTGGATTTGAAAGAGAAAACATTTCGAGATCCCATTTCCAAAACACGTTTTCCATCGCTTCAGAAGACCTCTAAAATGAGCCATATGGTTTGAAATCCTGCTCCTCACCTCAATTTCGTCTGTTATCGATTAGCTTACTCCGAGTTTGACTTCCGTCAAAACACCCGCAAACCCATTCAAAACGTTGCTAGCTGGCGACATCATAGTCATAAAAGGGCTCTCAATAAAACCGAGGCGCCATCGGCACTGTTTGCCTTCTCTCTCTCTCTCTCCTGTTTATCATGCGTTCAACCAAAAGAGCTAGTAAATGTGCAACAGTTTATGTATGCGTGTCTTGTTATAGTCATACTCATCCTCACGAAACGATGCATTTCACTTGGAGTTCAGGATCGGACGAAGTTTTCTGTGAACGACTAGTCATACTCGAGAAAAGAAGAGGTGCTCACCGGATTCAGAAGCTCGTAGGCCGACTTTCTCTTCGCCAACTCCGGCGTCT
Organism: Caenorhabditis sulstoni; assembly: GCA_963966605.1. Taxonomy (NCBI): domain Eukaryota; kingdom Metazoa; phylum Nematoda; class Chromadorea; order Rhabditida; family Rhabditidae; genus Caenorhabditis; species Caenorhabditis sulstoni. The sequence continues at coordinate 7,934,311 of OZ016476.1, read as the reverse complement.
TGGGTCGTTCGAAAATCGGATCCTTGGTGCGAGTGTCCGTCGTTTTCGACGCCTCCGATTGACTCTTTCCGACAGTCGGCTTCATTTCAAATAGGCGATTCAATGGGAGACAGAACACTGGTTTCTGCTCTCCTCTCTCTCTCTGTTTTTCGATGTTTCCATTTCCATTTGCATACCAATGTATTCGCTTCCACGTCTTTTTTGATCAGTTCAATTGTCTCTTCCTCTCGCTGTCAATTGGGTATGGCGCGAAAACGAGTTTTCGAAAATAGAAACCCGAACTCTGCCATGGCCTAGAAACCCACTTCCTTAGAAAATTTGGAGTTGAACCGACGCGCCCATGGCGCCTTCAAAGTCGACTGGCCGCCTGTCTTTGCTCAACCGATTGGTGATCCCGCGGGAGCTCGAAAACTGGTCTGAGCTCATTCGCGAACTTTCCCGCCTAGTCCAACTCCCTTCCCACTTCCTTCTGCCTTCTTTTCCGTCGAGATCGTCGGGTCTTCGGTGTCCTCTTCATGGTTCTCAAGGTCGTTCTCCAATTTGGGTCCTCGCGCCCCGGGCGGCCCTCTTCAAACGGACTCCATGTCCTCGAGAAGTCGGCCTTTCGAGAAGAAGCGAGACAGATAGTCGTTTGTCGGGGCGCCCCGTCTCGCAATCCTCGTCGCATACGTTCTCTCTCCCTCTCTCGACTGTCCGGAACCTTCTGGAAAAGGGGCGGGGCTTTGAAACTGAAGGCTCCCCCGGGCCGTTTTCTCATTCACTCTCACTCAACTGAGACATGCCACGCCATCCGAAGACGTCGAACCCGTCGAAAGCCGCCGAGCGGAATTAGTAAGCGCGCTCTACCGAACCCTTCTCCCTCTCTCACTTTCAGTGTGGAACGTCGTCGTCAGCAGGAAATGGACGACGAGATTCAGAAGTTGATGGCGTTTCTGCCGCCGTACGCGGGACCCGGCAACCGGAAAATGTCCCGGAATCAAATCCTCAGGTCAGTCCGACGATCCCAGTCGAATCGAAACTGGAGCTGTTTCCAGCGAGCTCGTCGCAATGTGCTATCAAATGCGCGACGAGGGGAAACTGTTCACTGCCGACGAGATCGACGCGATAAGGAAGAGCGCGGCCGTCAAGCCGAGAAATGGATCCATGGGGACCACCGACGCTGCCGGACCGTCGACTGTTCCGAAAGACGACAGAAAAGGCGAGGAGAAGCCGAGTGAGATGGGCGGGACACTGTGATCTTTATCTCTTTCGTGTGATCACGAATAAAACAATGTTAACAAAGAGATACAATCAAACAAAATGGAAAACAGAGCGAGAGGAAGAGAGAGAAAGAGAAAGAGAAAGAGAGAGAAAGAGAGAGAGAGAGAGAGAAAAGAGAGAGAGAGAGAGAGAGGGAGAAACCGAAGAAAACAGGGAAATACGTGGGGAAGAGGAAGAAAGTGACTCGTAGTTCTTCTCACAATCCATTCTTCGCCTTGTATTCCTGGAGCAGCACCGGCGAGCCCTGAAATCGAGTCTTATGTTCTCCGATCTGACCATGAGGGGTAGTACGGTACTACTAGTACCAGTGAAACATTCTCCCTCCCCACAAGAAAGACAGGACATGGGGGGGGGGGGGGGGGTAATATCTCTGATAGAATGCCACCCGCTGTTACGAATACCCTCCTTCCGCCGTGCTCGACATGATTTGACCGTGTCTTGACTGTGGATGCGGACTCACACATCTCTGCAGATCCGCTCGCAACCACAGAACGGTCCTAACCAAAAGCGGGGGGGGGGGGGGGGTGTTAGCAGGGTGCTCGAAGAGACATGCGATGCCTGCTCTCTCACCTCTTCCAAGTCCTCCTCCGACTGCCAGGCGTTCCACTTTGCATCCTCGTATCCCACCCACGAGACGACGAACCACAACTCGGAGTCCTGTATCTCATGATGAAGGATGGCGGCGACTTCCCAGTCACCTAGAAAACGGATAGAATTACTGTCGGGTCATCGCGCTCTGCTAGACTTGGCGCGAAAGTTGAAACTTGGCCAATGTTGTCCGAAATTGTCACGTGACTAAGAACTCACCGTCCTCGCCGTCCCAGGTCTTTCCTTCCTGATTCTTGTAGTCGAGAAGCTTCTTCTTGTCCTCTTCCGCCTCGAACTGCTCCTCGAGCACTTTGTCCAAGAAGGTGCCGTCCTCGAGCTCGACCCAATAGCCAGCCATGTGATCTTGGAGCACCCAGTGCCCGTGCACCATTTTCACGTTGCTGACTGTTTCAGAAGACATTCTTGTGGCACTGAGATCTGAAGGTTAAGCATGTCTTGTTAGGAAAAAGAGAGAGAGAAAGAGAGAGAAAATTGAAAAAGGAGAAAGGATAGGATATTGGGGGGGGGGGGGGTGTTTGGAGATGTCTCACGGAGTCAATGACAGAGGAAAACAGTGACGAGCAGAGAGAGAGAGAGAGAGAGAGAGAGAGAGAGAGACGCAGAGACGCACGACGACCTCGGACTCGGACACCTTCGCCGTTTTCGATGCACCAATCTGTTTAGCGTCGCCGAAACAATAACATAGTGGTGAGAGAAAGAGAGAGAAGCAGGTGGACTCGCACGCGCGCGCACTCAAATCGATCCCCTTCTCCGCTCGTTAGCCTGAGGACCAACTTGTTAGCCGTCGAAATGCGGTGAATTATGGACGGCGAGATTATTGAAAGCTATAAGAAACAGAGAAGAGAGAGAGAGAGAGCTCTCTTACATACTCTCTCTCTCTCTCTCTCTTTCTCTTTTTCCTCAGCAGAAATTGGCTCCTTTTGGCTCCTCTGAATCAAAAGTCAACAATTTATTCAATCTTTCAAAGCATCGACAAGAACAAAAAGAAGATCGAACAAATAAAAACGGAGGGAAAAAAGAAAACTGGAAGGGTGTTGGAATGTAGCATTGGCTTTCGAAGATGCTCAGAATGACAAGAGAGCATTGAGAAAAGGAGAAAGACAGGCGTCTCAAGATTCGAATGGATCGCCCTCTCGGTTGGTTCACAGTCCGTTCGCTGCCTTGTACTGTTTGAGAATCTCGCGGGCTCCCTGTAATCAACTCTGACAGTTCCTCGACTCTTCCTCCTCACTGTCTCACCTTCAAGTCTCGTTCCCGCATCAACGATCGCCACATCGGACTCTTGTATCCGACCCACGAGACGACGTACCAGTTCGTCTGCTCTCTCCGCACGTGATGCAGAATCGCCTCCACTTCGAAGTTGCCTGAAACCATCTCGATTCCTCGGGCGATTTCTCGCGCTCACCGGGCTGCCCGTCCCACTGCGGATCCCTCGAGTAGTCGTTCTTGTATTGGAGCAGCAGCTGCTGGTCCGGCGCGAGCTTGAAGTCGTGCTCGGCGAACTCCGTCTCGAGCGCGTTCCTCAGAAAGACACCGTATCTGGCCATCTGATCGCGTCCGACGTAGTCGTAGAGAATGCAGTGCACTTTGCCGTCGAGCGAAACGTTCGAAGAAGACATGGTTTCTGAAAATGGAGTCGAAGTTGAAGGGGGGTGGTTGTGCAATCGGTGACAGTTATGCGGGATTTGAATGTGTGCGGTGACCGCCACGCGAACACGCAACGCGTCCGAACGCATTGGGCGCGAGCATTGCGTCACGCCGAGACGCCTTTGCGGCTGCGAGGGGGCAGGTTTCATGATGTTATAGAAGTGACATGGCACTGCCATTTCAGTTCCTCTATTCATCTCTCGGCGAGTATCACAGATCTTAAGCATTTCGAGAGACCACAGGCAAGGCGATGGGTCCCGCCGCGTAGGCTGCGATGCATTCGAATTCTGTGCAAACACCCTTTCGAACAGTTCAGATGTGATAAGATAAGATATCCGAGCACATTCGCTCTCTCTCTCTCTTTCTCAATGAATCAAAACGCGCATGATTATAACGCTGCGATGTCGAGATAACAATGTTTATTTTCATTTCCGACATGTCCCCTTTTATGGTTTCCCATCAATAAAAAAAGTCCAGTGAACCAGTGCAAACAACGAGGAATAAAAAAATAGTCGATTTGTTTTACGAGTGTCCGTTTCCGCGTGCATTCGCGTTGCCGCAACTGAAAAGGAAAACAATTGGAAACTCGTTGAATTCGGAATTCGTTCAGTTTTCCCACCTCATGCCGGCGAACGTTCGGAGGTTGTCGGCGCCCATCGGCAGGACGATGGTGTTTCCCTCGAACGAATTCGGATGGCTGGTGAAGCCGGTTTGAACGAGGCGCACGCCAGAGTAGAATCGCAGCTGCTGAAAACAATCAGATGGAAACGGTGGGGAATGTGAAGGCAGGGAAGGGGAACTCACGAAAGCGCCGACACCGTGCGGAACTCTTCGCTCGGGAGACACTGAATCGACGGCGCCGGAAGAGAAGGCGTTGGGAGCATTCGAAGAGTCTTGTTGACGGCCTTGCTGCTTGAAGTTGTTCGTTTCTTGCTTCTTGGCATCCATCTTCATTCTCTCGTTTTTCACGGTCTCCTCTAGTATTTTGTTCTGAAACCAGAGGCAATTCGAGTATTTCGAGTGTTTCTGGCTGATTCTCACCTGTTTCTCATGCCACTCCGAAACGAGCGGACAGTTGAAATCGAGCCAGTTCTCGCTCGGCGCTTCCGTTTTCTTCGCACTTGCCATCGCGGTGGAAGGGAATAAGAATGGGAGGAAAGGAGGGAAGGAGGGCGGGAAGGAGGTGGGAGCGGAGGAGGCTGGCAATGAAATCGACGGGAGCGAGGCGGAGGAACAGAGGGGGCGACGGGAGACGACGAGAGGACTCTACAGAAGCGTCGAAGTAGCTTGCTATGCAGAGGCCGTTGGCACTAACAAGCCACAGAGGCCATTCGAAGAACCCTCGATAGATTTCAAATTTCAAATTGCAAATCGACAAGACTACATTCTCTTTCCAGATGCCATCACATCAACTGGAGCACGATTCCGGAAACATCTGCAAATGTGTTCTTTATCATTCCATCCCGAGGTGATATTCCATTTCTCATCTGAAATGAGCCGAATCCTGTGTTCCCGTATTCTGGACGCCTCGCTTTCCCGACTCTCTTCGCTCGCCGTCGTTTCCCGCTCTCCCGCCCTTTTTCTTCCCGGGAGGGGGCCGCCGTCTGATTATCGACCGATTGCCTGTGTGGGCTCGCAGTCACTATCTCTTCGCTATCTCATTCTCGCGGGCCCAGTCTCCTCCCGCAATGCGCTCCGACATTGCCGCTCAACTCACTGCCGAGCATCTAAAAGGGCTCAGCGAGCATGTTCGTCGGATGATACAAAAGATGTTCCCCGAGATCGACCTCTCGCCGACAGTACAGCCGAAACCGGAGCTCCCACAACCGCCGTCCTCTGTCGCTACTTCGTCGACTCAATATCCGTCCACTGCGGACGACGGACACTCGAGCATCGGATCCTGGGAGCAGTACGCGAAGGAGAACAACCTGCGAGTCGAGAAGCACAAACGCACGCGATCAATCAGACGCCTTCGTGATGTCTTGGATTCCGGATGTGCGTCGTACGAGGAGAGGAAGTCGGCCGCCGTCGCTCAGCCCATCGAATTGGTACCGAATCCATTCTGCATCCGAAATAGCAACGAATCCAACACTTCGCAACCTTCCTCCTCTGAAGCTCAGTCGACGACTCGGAAGTACAAGCGTGTGTGCTTCAACCCAAACGTCAGATACCACTTCTACGATCCAGAGAACTAACCACACATCTTTAACAAACACTTTTTGCTGTAACAATCGCTCACCTGTTTGTTTCCTTTTTCTTTTTCCCCTGCAATACTTTTTGTTATGCTCAACAAATCCATCGTTTAATATTCAATCGAGCCATAAATGAATCATATTATAACCTTAAAACTTGCGTTTGCTATATCAAAATCCTACAAATAATGTTGTTTATTATCCAAAATCGGATAAGTAACAACATTTATTCAGAACAAAAAGAAAAATAAATATTTTAGAACCGAAGCTTGCTGAAGAACCACTTGTTCTTTCCGGTCTTGTAGCGATCCTCAAACTTGCTCTTGATTTCGACGAGCGCTCTACGCTTCTTGGATGGGTTGGCGACAGCTTCCTGCAAATACAGAATCTCATATCTCTCAACACTAATTAGTTGACAAACCTTATTGATGTTCGTCTTATCAAAAGAAACATCAACGGTGTAACGAGTCGGTAGCAAATGAGTGTACGAGACGACCTTCAGGAAAGGCTTCATGCGGTTTCGCTTCGCGATCTTCTTCTTTCCCATGTCTTTGGTCACCTGAAAAATTTGGGATGGAAATAAAATATTTAGATCTCGAATAACACGGGTTATTCAGATTTGACCAGAGTTGTGATTTTTCGACCCGGTGAAAAATTTTGCCCGGTCGGCCCGGCATTGAAAAAATTTCGATTTTTCGAAAAATGTTCTTTAAAATCGAAAATTCAAACTTTTCGGTTTTTCCTACACATTTTCACTAGTTGAGGAATAGTTTTGTTTCGAAATTAGAAACTTAAATCAAAAATGCAGGTTTTTGTAAAAAATCTACGAGGAATACTAGAAAAATGAAAATTCCATCAACTGGAGGTCGGCCCGGCCGGAACAACTCTGGTTTGGACAATTGCTGAGCAACCGGACCGACGAAATAGTCTTCTCAGTCATGTTCATGCCTTCTTGACACCAACCTTCAATGGATATCTGTCGATTCCAGCGATGATTGCGTGCGGGTAGGTTCTATCCGACACTCCGTCGTCTTGTGGTTTGACGATGACGGCTTTCCGTCCGGCGTATCTTCCTCGGAGTACGAGGACGACCTTTCCTGGCTTCATAATCTTGCCCATGTTGACCTACAAAAAGGAATTAGCCATGAATTATACAAAAAGCGAGAAAAGTCGACGAATCAACGATCAGAAACAAAAATGTTCGAAGAAGGACAATCAGGGCCGGCAAAACTTTCCACCATTTTCAAAATTTGTTTGCCAATTTTAAAGCACAATTTCTGCGAGAAATTGCGAGAAACGAGACGGAAATCGGAGGAAAATGGGAAAAATCGCGTAAAATTAGGATTTTCGGGCGAAGCCGAAATCGCGGCGAGACCTTGTCCACGAGGAGTACACGAAGAGCGCATTCGCGAAGTTTCTTTTTTAATCTTGGTACGGTACGCGATTCTGTGCATTACGCTCTGCGTACTTGAGCGAACACCGTAACCACAGGATAAAAACTCGCTGCAGCGAAGCTTGAGAGAAAAACTTTTACCGGAATTTCGCTCTGAAAACGGAGGAAAAACAGTAATTTTTCCGTCAGTGTCTTTTCCGATCTGCATTATTCTAAAGTTGGAAAAGTTTGTCAAAAATGAAGAGGAATTGTTTGAATGATGAAATCGTAGCGATAACCGTAAACAAAGTTCAGTAACAGCTGATGAGCACTGTCTAGATTGTGTTGCACTGTGCTCGGGAGGGAGATCGTCATTTTGGGGTTTTTTCTCGTTTATTGAACAATACACATAGTACATACAATAGAAGAGATGTTGGAGGAATCGGGGTACATCAGAATGAAGCCGAGAAAGAGAAAGAGAGAGAGAGAGAGAGAGAGAGAGAGAGAGAGAGAGAGAGAGAGAGAGAGAGAGAGAGAGAGAGAGAGAGAGAGAGAGAGAGAGAGAGAGAGAGAGAGAGAGAGAGAGAGAGAGAGAGAGAGAGGGTTCATTGAGGCGCTGCGAGCTTCTGGGAAGCAAGCAAGAGCTGGCAATACAGTACGAACGGATTGACGAGTGGAAGAACAGGGACGACATTCTCGGCATTCGCGGCTTCATTCTGTTCCGTCGTCGTCTTCGGCTGGATCACGGCGTCTCCTTCCAGAATAGATGCCACAGTGAACGGGGTCACCACCTTCTTCTGCTTCTCGACTTGCGGTCGCGCAGTTCTACGACGGAGTTCTTCGAGTGCGATATCCAGCACAGCGCACTTCATCAGCTTCCGTCTTTGGGCGGCAGTTCCTAGGTTCTCCTCGATGATCCAGGTGCTCAGTCTCTCGTATGCGGCTGCTCCGATGTCCCGTCGACCCTGCTCCCTCATCTTCTTCACTGTTTTGATGGGCTCGCCGGAACTGGTGGATACGGTCGGGGCAGTTGGAGCCTGGAGCTGCTCCCCGGTCAGCTCTTCGACCACTTTCGACAGGACACTGTTTTGCCTGAAAGAGAGTCAGTTGGCAAAGGAAAGCGGGAAAAGGGGAACTTACGAGGCGTTGGGAGTGTCGGGTAGGACGACTTCTCTCAGTTTCCCGATCTTGTCGTTGATGATCATTCGAAGTTTTCTGTCATTCGACGTCTTCTTGTCGTATGGCGTGGCAGACATGGTGAGCTGAAAATGGAACTGATAAGTTTTCCGAGAAGAAGAGAAGGAAAGTAAGTCACTAACATGGAAAAACTGAAAAGGAATGAATGAGTGCCTCGGGAACGGTCCGAATTCTGAATCCGAGAGTGGGCGGAGCTTCAGAAGACGTCGTGGGAATCCTCATCGCCGTCACAGTGTCCGCCAGCTGCCAAGTCTTGCACGCGTTCTCATGCTCCTCGCGTGCCTCCTTTCAGACGGAACCATGGGAAACTGGAAAAGGGAGGGTAGACGGGGATGAGGATGGGAGAGCGCGGGGCGAAGACGTCAAAGTAAGGGAGGAGAAAAATAAAATATCCAGGAGGCAAGGTGTTCAGACTGGAAATAAGAGGGACGAATTGATGAAAGGGTTTCCCGGTTTGGAAGCTGCTCCAAATTTTCAACTAAATTTCCCAGAAAAAAACTTTCACTTCAGACCGAGTAGACAAAATGTTCGTCGTGTACCGGATTTCCTTGATCCTTTCTTCCCTATCTTCTTCCCTACCTATGCTCCTCTCCTTTCCTCCACTCTCCCACTCTCCCATCTCCTCATCCCTCGTCTATCCTCCCTTTTCCAGTTTCCCATGGTTCCGTCTGAAAGGAGGCACGCGAGGAGCATGAGAACTTGTTTCATTTTCAGAGAAACAATGTCCGCACCTTATGACAAACTCCAATCTGTTTTTCCACTCCAATCTGTTTCATGTTTCAGCAATCCGCTCGTTTCAGTTTCCCCCACTGCATCGGCGACAAGCTGTGCCTTTCGGAAAGTGACTACGAGTCGAACGAGGTGTATTGTAAGACGTCGTGAGACAAAAGAGTTTTTTTTCAGCTGACGCCATGAGACTCCATCGTACACAGCTGAGACCGTCGCGTGACATGCCAACTCACCACTGTCCGACGTCGTTCGAAGAGAGAACTGAGGGACCGATGGACCTCTTCGAAAGCACTTATTTTTCTGTTTCAATTCGTCGATTCATAATTCTGCATTGTCTCTGCTTTGCTTTCTGTCTCTCGGTGTTCTTTGTAACTTTTTCAGGCGAGGTTTCGAACTTCCAGGCTTGTCGGAGGATCTGGAGCTCCGACGTTTTCGTATCGTTTTCGAATTCTTCAAAAAAATGAGGCGAGAGAGTGTGTCAAAATGAGAGACGCAGACAATATTTCCTTTCACAGCTAGACGTCTGTTTTGAGAGAAAAACATCCTGATCACTGAGAATCATTGCTATTAGACTGTTCCCTTTCCGTCTTCTTATTTCAGCACTACCTCGACATCTCTTTGTCCATCCTTTCCCATGGTCTCCTGCGAGAACGAGAGGAGGCCCTCCCTTTTCCAGTTTCCCATGGTTCGGTCTGAAAGGAGGCACGCGAGGAGCATGAGAACGCGTGCAAGACTCGGCAGCTGGCGGGCACTGTGACGGCGATGAGGATTCCCACGACGTCTTCTGAAGCTCCGCCCACTGTCGGATTCAGAATTCGGACCGTTGCCGTGGCACTCATTCATTCTGTTACAACTTGTCCTCCCGACTGGTGACTTACTTTCCTCCACTTCTGATCTGAATCCTCTACCCTTTCTTTTCAACTCGTTTCTTTTTCAGAGAAACAATGTCCGCACCGTATGACAAACAGGCCAATGACATCAAACTCCGATCAATGAAGAACGAACGGATCGAGAAGCTGCGCGAGATCTTCTTCCCCGGAAACAAAGCCTCGTGAGTCTCCTCCTTCTCTCTCCGTTCCAACCTACCCTAACTGACTCTTTTCAGTCAGAATGAAGTGCTCTTCAAAGCAGCGGAGGAGCTGACCGGACGGCAAGTGCAAGTCGCCGTCCCATCGACGTCGTCGCCGCAAGAGCCGTGCAGAAGTGTGAAGAAAGCGAGAGCGGACAGAGAACAGGCTCGCCGAGACAAGGAGAACGCCGCTTTCGACGCGCTGAAGAAGTGGATCGTCGAGAAGCGATTGGGAACTGACTCCCAGAGGTTCGTGACTGCCTCCTCTCTTTTCCCGTCTCTAAACTCTTTGCGTTTCAGAAAGAAGCTCGAGAAGGTGCAAGTTCTGGACATTGCGATCGCTGAGGCTCGTCTCAAGAGTCGGCCACCGAATCAGCCGCTTCCGTTCTCAGTGGAGGCCCTGCTGACCGAGAAGCCACAGCAGCCCCTCGAATCCGTGCTGCATCCAGTCCTCCTCCTCCTCCACTACTACATTCTTGCTCACCAGAAGATGGCAGCTCAGTAGTGCTCCTCCCCTCTTTCCTTCCACGTGTTCCACTCCTTCACCCCCGCTAATACACCCCCCCCCCCCATCTGAGTCTTTTTTGACTGTTCAACTTGATGTATTCCCCCTTTTAACGAATTTCCCCCTCCCTTTGATTGTTCTTATTGTACCCTTCCCCCCTTTGAATAAACCAAAAAAATCTCTAAATCAGTTTTTTGCCAGATAAGACGTAACGAAAAACAGTGCAATGTGTGTACACCGTGACGCAATATTGCAGACTTCCCATCCGAAAGTTTGGGGAAAAACGGGAAAGCGCTGAAAATTTCCCGAAACAAGACAAAAAACTAATTGAATTTTTGCGCGATTGCGAAAAACCAATCAAGACGTGCGCCTTTAAGCGTTGAGTTACGGTGTGAATTGCCGTGATCCCTAGAACAGAAAGTTCACCGAAGTGCTACTTTGATCGGGTATATCGCCAAAACTGAAATAGTTATGAAAAAGTGGTCAACTACAAAAACGTGTGAAATTTTACGCTGATCATACTTGTAGTTGACAACTTTTTCATAACTCTGCTAGTTTCCGAGATATTCTGGTTTGAAGTTACCCACTCAAAGGAGCGGTTTACTGTAGGCAATGTTCGCGAATTCAATCAGGACAAGAGCCGAGAACAGTAAAAATGCGATGATTGTTTATTCGGACCGAATCACTCGTTTTCCATTTCGATCACGATCACATTTCCTGCGACGGCGGTCACTCCTCCATCGGCGGCGGCGCTCTTCCGAAGCACCACATTCGGCTCGTTCCGGTAGGATCCGACGTCCGCGTCGGCGAACTTCTTGATGAACAGCGTGCCGTTGCAGAAGTCGTAGTTGGTCGAGTCGACTTCGGTTCCGTCCTCCGACACAAACTTGCCGGCGTGCTCGCCGCGAGTGTGAAAGTACTGGACGCCGGCGGCGACGTCTCTCCGGATGCGATCATCGGCGGACAACGAGACCGGAACGGTGTCGCCTCTCTGGAATCGAATCGACGCGTCGGTCGGAAGGATCCCGAGGATCGGAGGGGGTCACCTTGGCCACAAGTCTCGCGACGGCCGCTTCTCCGTAGATCACGAATAGGGCGAAAGTGAGGGGAAGGAGGCACGTCTTCATTTTCAGATCGAATTCTGCTTTTCGATTCGAAGAGACAGAAAGGGGGGAGGGGGTCTTTTATGTGGTCGGTGTCTGGGAAACGAACGACTTTCCCGTTCGATGGAATGGGAACTCGATTTTCAGCTGGGAACAGTGCGGAACAGAGATCAAGAAGTCAAAGATCAGTGAAGAATGGAAAGTTATGGTTTCAGAGTTCATGTCTTCTTCGTCTTCTTGCCAAACTCCATCTTCTAATGTTCCTCTTCGATCGTCTTCAACTCTTTGTTCACTTTCTCGCGACGCTTCCGAGCCTCCTCTACGGCTTTCTGCTATTCTTTCCACAGTTTGCAGATTGTCAGGCAAGTTTGCGCCAGAAATCGTGGAATCACGCGAATATATCTCACTACTTCAAGGGTGTCACCCATGAACATAGTGCCATTTCTGAACAAAACTGTGGAACTCAAGGCCATGAACGAAGTTGCAGACTTTTCCAAAACCCTCCCGCGACTTTTCCAAAACCCTCACGCGACTTTTCCAAAACCCTCACGCGACTTTTCCAAAACCCTCCCGCGACTTTTCCAAAACCCTCACGCGACTTTTCCAAAACCCTCCCGCGACTTTTCCAAAACCCTCACGCGACTTTTCCAAAACCCTCCCGCGACTTTTCCAAAACCCTCACGCGACTTTTCCAAAACCCTCACGCGACTTTTCCAAAACCCTCACGCGACTTTTCCAAAACCCTCACGCGACTTTTCCAAAACCCTCACGCGACTTTTCCAAAACCCTCACGCGACTTTTCCAAAACCCTCCCGCGACTTTTCCAAAACCCTCCCGCGACTTTTCCAAAACCCTCCCGCGACTTTTCCAAAACCCTCACGCGACTTTTCCAAAACCCTCCCGCGACTTTTCCAAAACCCTCCCGCGACTTTTCCAAAACCCTCACGCGACTTTTCCAAAACCCTCCCGCGACTTTTCCAAAACCCTCCCGCGACTTTTCCAAAACCCTCCCGCGACTTTTCCAAAACCCTCACGCGACTTTTCCAAAACCCTCCCGCGACTTTTCCAAAACCCTCACGCGACTTTTCCAAAACCCTCACGCGACTTTTCCAAAACCCTCACGCGACTTTTCCAAAACCCTCACGCGACTTTTCCAAAACCCTCCCGCGACTTTTCCAAAACCCTCACGCGACTTTTCCAAAACCCTCACGCGACTTTTCCAAAACCCTCCCGCGACTTTTCCAAAACCCTCCCGCGACTTTTCCAAAACCCTCCCGCGACTTTTCCAAAACCCTCCCGCGACTTTTCCAAAACCCTCACGCGACTTTTCCAAAACCCTCACGCGACTTTTCCAAAACCCTCCCGCGACCTTTCCAAAACCCTCCCGCGACTTTTCCAAAACCCTCACGCGACTTTTCCAAAACCCTCCCGCGACTTTTCCAAAACCCTCACGCGACTTTTCCAAAACCCTCCCGCGACCTTTCCAAAACCCTCCCGCGACTTTTCCAAAACCCTCACGCGACTTTTCCAAAACCCTCACGCGACTTTTCCAAAACCCTCCCGCGACTTTTCCAAAACCCTCACGCGACTTTTCCAAAACCCTCCCGCGACTTTTCCAAAACCCTCCCGCGACTTTTCCAAAACCCTCCCGCGACTTTTCCAAAACCCTCACGCGACTTTTCCAAAACCCTCCCGCGACCTTTCCAAAACCCTCCCGCGACTTTTCCAAAACCCTCACGCGACTTTTCCAAAACCCTCCCGCGACTTTTCCAAAACCCTCCCGCGACTTTTCCAAAACCCTCACGCGACTTTTCCAAAACCCTCCCGCGACTTTTCCAAAACCCTCACGCGACTTTTCCAAAACCCTCCCGCGACTTTTCCAAAACCCTCCCGCGACTTTTCCAAAACCCTCCCGCGACTTTTCCAAAACCCTCACGCGACTTTTCCAAAACCCTCCCGCGACTTTTCCAAAACCCTCACGCGACCTTTCCAAAACCCTCCCGCGACTTTTCCAAAACCCTCCCGCGACTTTTCCAAAACCCTCCCGCGACTTTTCCAAAACCCTCACGCGACTTTTCCAAAACCCTCCCGCGACTTTTCCAAAACCCTCCCGCGACTTTTCCAAAACCCTCACGCGACTTTTCCAAAACCCTCCCGCGACCTTTCCAAAACCCTCCCGCGACTTTTCCAAAACCCTCACGCGACTTTTCCAAAACCCTCCCGCGACTTTTCCAAAACCCTCACGCGACTTTTCCAAAACCCTCCCGCGACTTTTCCAAAACCCTCCCGCGACTTTTCCAAAACCCTCCCGCGACTTTTCCAAAACCCTCACGCGACTTTTCCAAAACCCTCCCGCGACTTTTCCAAAACCCTCACGCGACCTTTCCAAAACCCTCCCGCGACTTTTCCAAAACCCTCCCGCGACTTTTCCAAAACCCTCCCGCGACTTTTCCAAAACCCTCACGCGACTTTTCCAAAACCCTCCCGCGACTTTTCCAAAACCCTCCCGCGACTTTTCCAAAACCCTCCCGCGACTTTTCCAAAACCCTCCCGCGACTTTTCCAAAACCCTCACGCGACTTTTCCAAAACCCTCCCGCGACTTTTCCAAAACCCTCACGCGACTTTTCCAAAACCCTCCCGCGACTTTTCCAAAACCCTCACGCGACTTTTCCAAAACCCTCCCGCGACTTTTCCAAAACCCTCCCGCGACTTTTCCAAAACCCTCCCGCGACTTTTCCAAAACCCTCACGCGACTTTTCCAAAACCCTCCCGCGACTTTTCCAAAACCCTCACGCGACCTTTCCAAAACCCTCCCGCGACTTTTCCAAAACCCTCCCGCGACCTTTCCAAAACCCTCCCGCGACTTTTCCAAAACCCTCACGCGACTTTTCCAAAACCCTCCCGCGACTTTTCCAAAACCCTCACGCGACTTTTCCAAAACCCTCCCGCGACCTTTCCAAAACCCTCCCGCGACTTTTCCAAAACCCTCACGCGACTCTTCCAAAACCCTCCCGCGACTTTTCCAAAACCCTCCCGCGACCTTTCCAAAACCCTCCCGCGACTTTTCCAAAACCCTCACGCGACTTTTCCAAAACCCTCCCGCGACTTTTCCAAAACCCTCACGCGACTTTTCCAAAACCCTCACGCGACTTTTCCAAAACCCTCCCGCGACCTTTCCAAAACCCTCCCGCGACTTTTCCAAAACCCTCCCGCGACTTTTCCAAAACCCTCCCGCGACTTTTCCAAAACCCTCACGCGACTTTTCCAAAACCCTCCCGCGACTTTTCCAAAACCCTCCCGCGACTTTTCCAAAACCCTCACGCGACTTTTCCAAAACCCTCCCGCGACTTTTCCAAAACCCTCACGCGACTTTTCCAAAACCCTCCCGCGACTTTTCCAAAACCCTCACGCGACTTTTCCAAAACCCTCCCGCGACTTTTCCAAAACCCTCACGCGACTTTTCCAAAACCCTCCCGCGACCTTTCCAAAACCCTCCCGCGACTTTTCCAAAACCCTCACGCGACTTTTCCAAAACCCTCCCGCGACTTTTCCAAAACCCTCACGCGACTTTTCCAAAACCCTCCCGCGACCTTTCCAAAACCCTCCCGCGACTTTTCCAAAACCCTCACGCGACTCTTCCAAAACCCTCCCGCGACTTTTCCAAAACCCTCACGCGACTTTTCCAAAACCCTCCCGCGACTTTTCCAAAACCCTCCCGCGACCTTTCCAAAACCCTCCCGCGACTTTTCCAAAACCCTCACGCGACTTTTCCAAAACCCTCCCGCGACTTTTCCAAAACCCTCACGCGACTTTTCCAAAACCCTCCCGCGACCTTTCCAAAACCCTCCCGCGACTTTTCCAAAACCCTCACGCGACTTTTCCAAAACCCTCCCGCGACTTTTCCAAAACCCTCACGCGACTTTTCCAAAACCCTCCCGCGACTTTTCCAAAACCCTCCCGCGACCTTTCCAAAACCCTCCCGCGACCTTTCCAAAACCCTCACGCGACTCTTCCAAAACCCTCCCGCGACCTTTCCAAAACCCTCCCGCGACTTTTCCAAAACCCTCACGCGACTTTTCCAAAACCCTCCCGCGACTTTTCCAAAACCCTCCCGCGACTTTTCCAAAACCCTCACGCGACTTTTCCAAAACCCTCCCGCGACTTTTCCAAAACCCTCCCGCGACTTTTCCAAAACCCTCACGCGACTTTTCCAAAACCCTCCCGCGACTTTTCCAAAACCCTCACGCGACTTTTCCAAAACCCTCCCGCGACTTTTCCAAAACCCTCACGCGACTTTTCCAAAACCCTCCCGCGACTTTTCCAAAACCCTCACGCGACTTTTCCAAAACCCTCCCGCGACCTTTCCAAAACCCTCCCGCGACTTTTCCAAAACCCTCACGCGACTTTTCCAAAACCCTCCCGCGACCTTTCCAAAACCCTCCCGCGACTTTTCCAAAACCCTCACGCGACTCTTCCAAAACCCTCCCGCGACCTTTCCAAAACCCTCCCGCGACTTTTCCAAAACCCTCACGCGACTTTTCCAAAACCCTCCCGCGACCTTTCCAAAACCCTCCCGCGACTTTTCCAAAACCCTCACGCGACTTTTCCAAAACCCTCCCGCGACCTTTCCAAAACCCTCCCGCGACTTTTCCAAAACCCTCACGCGACTCTTCCAAAACCCTCCCGCGACCTTTCCAAAACCCTCCCGCGACTTTTCCAAAACCCTCACGCGACTTTTCCAAAACCCTCCCGCGACTTTTCCAAAACCCTCACGCGACTCTTCCAAAACCCTCCCGCGACCTTTCCAAAACCCTCCCGCGACTTTTCCAAAACCCTCCCGCGACCTTTCCAAAACCCTCCCGCGACCTTTCCAAAACCCTCACGCGACTCTCCCAAAACCCTCCCGCGACCTTTCCAAAACCCTCCCGCGACTTTTCCAAAACCCTCACGCGACTTTTCCAAAACCCTCCCGCGACTTTTCCAAAACCCTCACGCGACTTTTCCAAAACCCTCCCGCGACTTTTCCAAAACCCTCACGCGACTTTTCCAAAACCCTCACGCGACTTTTCCAAAACCCTCCCGCGACTTTTCCAAAACCCTCACGCGACTTTTCCAAAACCCTCACGCGACCTTTCCAAAACCCTCCCGCGACTTTTCCAAAACCCTCACGCGACTTTTCCAAAACCCTCCCGCGACTTTTCCAAAACCCTCACGCGACTTTTCCAAAACCCTCACGCGACCTTTCCAAAACCCTCCCGCGACTTTTCCAAAACCCTCACGCGACTTTTCCAAAACCCTCACGCGACCTTTCCAAAACCCTCCCGCGACTTTTCCAAAACCCTCACGCGACTTTTCCAAAACCCTCACGCGACTTTTCCAAAACCCTCACGCGACCTTTCCAAAACCCTCTCGCGACTTTTCCAAAACCCTCACGCGACTTTTCCAAAACCCTCACGCGACTTTTCCAAAACCCTCACGCGACCTTTCCAAAACCCTCCCGCGACTTTTCCAAAACCCTCACGCGACTTTTCCAAAACCCTCCCGCGACTTTTCCAAAACCCTCCCGCGACTTTTCCAAAACCCTCCCGCGACTTTTCCAAAACCCTCCCGCGACTTTTCCAAAACCCTCCCGCGACTTTTCCAAAACCCTCCCGCGACTTTTCCAAAACCCTCCCGCGACTTTTCCAAAACCCTCACGCGACCTTTCCAAAACCCTCCCGCGACTTTTCCAAAACCCTCACGCGACTTTTCCAAAACCCTCACGCGACCTTTCCAAAACCCTCCCGCGACTTTTCCAAAACCCTCACGCGACTTTTCCAAAACCCTCCCGCGACTTTTCCAAAACCCTCACGCGACTTTTCCAAAACCCTCACGCGACCTTTCCAAAACCCTCCCGCGACTTTTCCAAAACCCTCACGCGACTTTTCCAAAACCCTCACGCGACCTTTCCAAAACCCTCCCGCGACTTTTCCAAAACCCTCACGCGACTTTTCCAAAACCCTCCCGCGACTTTTCCAAAACCCTCCCGCGACTTTTCCAAAACCCTCCCGCGACTTTTCCAAAACCCTCCCGCGACTTTTCCAAAACCCTCCCGCGACTTTTCCAAAACCCTCCCGCGACTTTTCCAAAACCCTCCCGCGACTTTTCCAAAACCCTCACGCGACCTTTCCAAAACCCTCCCGCGACTTTTCCAAAACCCTCCCGCGACTTTTCCAAAACCCTCACGCGACTTTTCCAAAACCCTCACGCGACTTTTCCAAAACCCTCCCGCGACCTTTCCAAAACCCTCCCGCGACTTTTCCAAAACCCTCACGCGACTTTTCCAAAACCCTCACGCGACTTTTCCAAAACCCTCCCGCGACCTTTCCAAAACCCTCCCGCGACTTTTCCAAAACCCTCCCGCGACTTTTCCAAAACCCTCACGCGACCTTTCCAAAACCCTCACGCGACTTTTCCAAAACCCTCACGCGACTTTTCCAAAACCCTCACGCGACTTTTCCAAAACCCTCCCGCGACTTTTCCAAAACCCTCCCGCGACTTTTCCAAAACCCTCCCGCGACTTTTCCAAAACCCTCCCGCGACTTTTCCAAAACCCTCCCGCGACCTTTCCAAAACCCTCCCGCGACTTTTCCAAAACCCTCCCGCGACTTTTCCAAAACCCTCCCGCGACTTTTCCAAAACCCTCACGCGACCTTTCCAAAACCCTCCCGCGACTTTTCCAAAACCCTCCCGCGACTTTTCCAAAACCCTCACGCGACTTTTCCAAAACCCTCACGCGACTTTTCCAAAACCCTCCCGCGACTTTTCCAAAACCCTCCCGCGACTTTTCCAAAACCCTCCCGCGACTTTTCCAAAACCCTCCCGCGACTTTTCCAAAACCCTCACGCGACCTTTCCAAAACCCTCCCGCGACTTTTCCAAAACCCTCCCGCGACTTTTCCAAAACCCTCACGCGACTTTTCCAAAACCCTCACGCGACTTTTCCAAAACCCTCCCGCGACTTTTCCAAAACCCTCACGCGACTTTTCCAAAACCCTCACGCGACCTTTCCAAAACCCTCCCGCGACTTTTCCAAAACCCTCCCGCGACTTTTCCAAAACCCTCACGCGACCTTTCCAAAACCCTCACGCGACTTTTCCAAAACCCTCACGCGACTTTTCCAAAACCCTCACGCGACTTTTCCAAAACCCTCCCGCGACTTTTCCAAAACCCTCCCGCGACTTTTCCAAAACCCTCCCGCGACTTTTCCAAAACCCTCCCGCGACTTTTCCAAAACCCTCCCGCGACCTTTCCAAAACCCTCCCGCGACTTTTCCAAAACCCTCCCGCGACTTTTCCAAAACCCTCCCGCGACTTTTCCAAAACCCTCACGCGACCTTTCCAAAACCCTCCCGCGACTTTTCCAAAACCCTCCCGCGACTTTTCCAAAACCCTCCCGCGACTTTTCCAAAACCCTCCCGCGACTTTTCCAAAACCCTCCCGCGACCTTTCCAAAACCCTCCCGCGACTTTTCCAAAACCCTCCCGCGACTTTTCCAAAACCCTCCCGCGACTTTTCCAAAACCCTCACGCGACCTTTCCAAAACCCTCCCGCGACTTTTCCAAAACCCTCCCGCGACTTTTCCAAAACCCTCCCGCGACTTTTAAAACCCTCACGCGACCTTTCCAAAACCCTCACGCGACCTTTCCAAAACCCTCCCGCGACTTTTCCAAAACCCTCCCGCGACCTTTCCAAAACCCTCCCGCGACTTTTCCAAAACCCTCCCGCGACTTTTCCAAAACCCTCCCGCGACTTTTCCAAAACCCTCACGCGACTTTTCCAAAACCCTCCCGCGACTTTTCCAAAACCCTCACGCGACCTTTCCAAAACCCTCCCGCGACTTTTCCAAAACCCTCCCGCGACTTTTCCAAAACCCTCACGCGACCTTTCCAAAACCCTCCCGCGACTTTTCCAAAACCCTCCCGCGACTTTTCCAAAACCCTCCCGCGACTTTTCCAAAACCCTCCCGCGACTTTTCCAAAACCCTCCCGCGACCTTTCCAAAACCCTCCCGCGACTTTTCCAAAACCCTCCCGCGACTTTTCCAAAACCCTCCCGCGACTTTTCCAAAACCCTCCCGCGACCTTTCCAAAACCCTCCCGCGACTTTTCCAAAACCCTCCCGCGACTTTTCCAAAACCCTCACGCGACTTTTCCAAAACCCTCCCGCGACTTTTCCAAAACCCTCCCGCGACTTTTCCAAAACCCTCCCGCGACTTTTCCAAAACCCTCACGCGACTTTTCCAAAACCCTCCCGCGACTTTTCCAAAACCCTCCCGCGACTTTTCCAAAACCCTCACGCGACTTTTCCAAAACCCTCACGCGACTTTTCCAAAACCCTCACGCGACTTTTCCAAAACCCTCACGCGACCTTTCCAAAACCCTCTCGCGACTTTTCCAAAACCCTCACGCGACTTTTCCAAAACCCTCACGCGACCTTTCCAAAACCCTCCCGCGACTTTTCCAAAACCCTCACGCGACCTTTCCAAAACCCTCCCGCGACTTTTCCAAAACCCTCACGCGACTTTTCCAAAACCCTCACGCGACTTTTCCAAAACCCTCACGCGACTTTTCCAAAACCCTCCCGCGACTTTTCCAAAACCCTCACGCGACTTTTCCAAAACCCTCACGCGACTTTTCCAAAACCCTCCCGCGACTTTTCCAAAACCCTCCCGCGACTTTTCCAAAACCCTCACGCGACTTTTCCAAAACCCTCCCGCGACTTTTCCAAAACCCTCCCGCGACTTTTCCAAAACCCTCACGCGACTTTTCCAAAACCCTCACGCGACTTTTCCAAAACCCTCACGCGACCTTTCCAAAACCCTCTCGCGACTTTTCCAAAACCCTCACGCGACTTTTCCAAAACCCTCACGCGACCTTTCCAAAACCCTCCCGCGACTTTTCCAAAACCCTCACGCGACCTTTCCAAAACCCTCCCGCGACTTTTCCAAAACCCTCCCGCGACTTTTCCAAAACCCTCACGCGACTTTTCCAAAACCCTCACGCGACTTTTCCAAAACCCTCACGCGACTTTTCCAAAACCCTCACGCGACTTTTCCAAAACCCTCACGCGACTTTTCCAAAACCCTCACGCGACTTTTCCAAAACCCTCACGCGACTTTTCCAAAACCCTCACGCGACTTTTCCAAAACCCTCACGCGACTTTTCCAAAACCCTCACGCGACCTTTCCAAAACCCTCCCGCGACTTTTCCAAAACCCTCCCGCGACTTTTCCAAAACCCTCTCGCGACTTTTCCAAAACCCTCCCGCGACTTTTCCAAAACCCTCACGCGACTTTTCCAAAACCCTCACGCGACTTTTCCAAAACCCTCACGCGACTTTTCCAAAACCCTCACGCGACTTTTCCAAAACCCTCACGCGACTTTTCCAAAACCCTCCCGCGACTTTTCCAAAACCCTCACGCGACTTTTCCAAAACCCTCACGCGACTTTTCCAAAACCCTCACGCGACTTTTCCAAAACCCTCACGCGACTTTTCCAAAACCCTCACGCGACCTTTCCAAAACCCTCTCGCGACTTTTCCAAAACCCTCACGCGACTTTTCCAAAACCCTCACGCGACCTTTCCAAAACCCTCCCGCGACTTTTCCAAAACCCTCACGCGACCTTTCCAAAACCCTCCCGCGACTTTTCCAAAACCCTCCCGCGACTTTTCCAAAACCCTCACGCGACTTTTCCAAAACCCTCACGCGACTTTTCCAAAACCCTCACGCGACTTTTCCAAAACCCTCACGCGACTTTTCCAAAACCCTCACGCGACTTTTCCAAAACCCTCACGCGACTTTTCCAAAACCCTCACGCGACTTTTCCAAAACCCTCACGCGACTTTTCCAAAACCCTCACGCGACTTTTCCAAAACCCTCACGCGACCTTTCCAAAACCCTCCCGCGACTTTTCCAAAACCCTCACGCGACCTTTCCAAAACCCTCCCGCGACTTTTCCAAAACCCTCCCGCGACTTTTCCAAAACCCTCTCGCGACTTTTCCAAAACCCTCCCGCGACTTTTCCAAAACCCTCACGCGACTTTTCCAAAACCCTCACGCGACTTTTCCAAAACCCTCACGCGACTTTTCCAAAACCCTCACGCGACTTTTCCAAAACCCTCACGCGACTTTTCCAAAACCCTCCCGCGACTTTTCCAAAACCCTCACGCGACTTTTCCAAAACCCTCACGCGACTTTTCCAAAACCCTCACGCGACTTTTCCAAAACCCTCACGCGACCTTTCCAAAACCCTCCCGCGACTTTTCCAAAACCCTCACGCGACTTTTCCAAAACCCTCCCGCGACTTTTCCAAAACCCTCACGCGACTTTTCCAAAACCCTCACGCGACTTTTCCAAAACCCTCACGCGACTTTTCCAAAACCCTCCCGCGACTTTTCCAAAACCCTCCCGCGACTTTTCCAAAACCCTCCCGCGACCTTTCCAAAACCCTCCCGCGACCTTTCCAAAACCCTCCCGCGACTTTTCCAAAACCCTCCCGCGACTTTTCCAAAACCCTCCCGCGACTTTTCCAAAACCCTCCCGCGACTTTTCCAAAACCCTCCCGCGACTTTTCCAAAACCCTCACGCGACTTTTCCAAAACCCTCCCGCGACTTTTCCAAAACCCTCACGCGACCTTTCCGAAACCCTCCCGCGACTTTTCCAAAACCCTCCCGCGACTTTTCCAAAACCCTCCCGCGACTTTTCCAAAACCCTCACGCGACCTTTCCAAAACCCTCCCGCGACTTTTCCAAAACCCTCCCGCGACTTTTCCAAAACCCTCCCGCGACTTTTCCAAAACCCTCACGCGACCTTTCCAAAACCCTCCCGCGACTTTTCCAAAACCCTCCCGCGACTTTTCCAAAACCCTCACGCGACTTTTCCAAAACCCTCCCGCGACTTTTCCAAAACCCTCACGCGACCTTTCCGAAACCCTCCCGCGACTTTTCCAAAACCCTCCCGCGACTTTTCCAAAACCCTCACGCGACCTTTCCAAAACCCTCCCGCGACTTTTCCAAAACCCTCCCGCGACTTTTCCAAAACCCTCACGCGACCTTTCCAAAACCCTCCCGCGACTTTTCCAAAACCCTCCCGCGACTTTTCCAAAACCCTCCCGCGACTTTTCCAAAACCCTCCCGCGACTTTTCCAAAACCCTCCCGCGACTTTTCCAAAACCCTCCCGCGACTTTTCCAAAACCCTCCCGCGACTTTTCCAAAACCCTCCCGCGACTTTTCCAAAACCCTCCCGCGACTTTTCCAAAACCCTCCCGCGACTTTTCCAAAACCCTCACGCGACTTTTCCAAAACCCTCCCGCGACCTTTCCAAAACCCTCCCGCGACTTTTCCAAAACCCTCCCGCGACTTTTCCAAAACCCTCCCGCGACTTTTCCAAAACCCTCCCGCGACTTTTCCAAAACCCTCCCGCGACTTTTCCAAAACCCTCACGCGACTTTTCCAAAACCCTCCCGCGACTTTTCCAAAACCCTCACGCGACCTTTCCAAAACCCTCCCGCGACTTTTCCAAAACCCTCCCGCGACTTTTCCAAAACCCTCACGCGACTTTTCCAAAACCCTCACGCGACTTTTCCAAAACCCTCACGCGACTTTTCCAAAACCCTCACGCGACTTTTCCAAAACCCTCACGCGACTTTTCCAAAACCCTCCCGCGACTTTTCCAAAACCCTCCCGCGACTTTTCCAAAACCCTCACGCGACTTTTCCAAAACCCTCACGCGACTTTTCCAAAACCCTCACGCGACTTTTCCAAAACCCTCCCGCGACCTTTCCAAAACCCTCACGCGACTTTTCCAAAACCCTCCCGCGACCTTTCCAAAACCCTCACGCGACTTTTCCAAAACCCTCACGCGACTTTTCCAAAACCCTCCCGCGACTTTTCCAAAACCCTCCCGCGACTTTTCCAAAACCCTCACGCGACTTTTCCAAAACCCTCACGCGACTTTTCCAAAACCCTCCCGCGACCTTTCCAAAACCCTCCCGCGACTTTTCCAAAACCCTCCCGCGACTTTTCCAAAACCCTCACGCGACTTTTCCAAAACCCTCCCGCGACCTTTCCAAAACCCTCACGCGACTTTTCCAAAACCCTCACGCGACTTTTCCAAAACCCTCCCGCGACTTTTCCAAAACCCTCCCGCGACTTTTCCAAAACCCTCCCGCGACTTTTCCAAAACCCTCACGCGACTTTTCCAAAACCCTCCCGCGACCTTTCCAAAACCCTCCCGCGACTTTTCCAAAACCCTCCCGCGACCTTTCCAAAACCCTCACGCGACTTTTCCAAAACCCTCACGCGACTTTTCCAAAACCCTCCCGCGACTTTTCCAAAACCCTCCCGCGACTTTTCCAAAACCCTCACGCGACTTTTCCAAAACCCTCCCGCGACCTTTCCAAAACCCTCACGCGACTTTTCCAAAACCCTCACGCGACTTTTCCAAAACCCTCCCGCGACTTTTCCAAAACCCTCCCGCGACTTTTCCAAAACCCTCCCGCGACTTTTCCAAAACCCTCCCGCGACTTTTCCAAAACCCTCCCGCGACTTTTCCAAAACCCTCCCGCGACTTTTCCAAAACCCTCCCGCGACCTTTCCAAAACCCTCACGCGACTTTTCCAAAACCCTCACGCGACTTTTCCAAAACCCTCCCGCGACTTTTCCAAAACCCTCCCGCGACTTTTCCAAAACCCTCCCGCGACTTTTCCAAAACCCTCCCGCGACTTTTCCAAAACCCTCCCGCGACTTTTCCAAAACCCTCACGCGACTTTTCCAAAACCCTCCCGCGACTTTTCCAAAACCCTCCCGCGACTTTTCCAAAACCCTCACGCGACTTTTCCAAAACCCTCACGCGACTTTTCCAAAACCCTCCCGCGACTTTTCCAAAACCCTCCCGCGACTTTTCCAAAACCCTCACGCGACTTTTCCAAAACCCTCCCGCGACTTTTCCAAAACCCTCCCGCGACCTTTCCAAAACCCTCACGCGACCTTTCCAAAACCCTCACGCGACTTTTCCAAAACCCTCCCGCGACCTTTCCAAAACCCTCCCGCGACCTTTCCAAAACCCTCACGCGACTTTTCCAAAACCCTCACGCGACTTTTCCAAAACCCTCCCGCGACCTTTCCAAAACCCTCCCGCGACCTTTCCAAAACCCTCACGCGACTTTTCCAAAACCCTCACGCGACTTTTCCAAAACCCTCCCGCGACCTTTCCAAAACCCTCCCGCGACCTTTCCAAAACCCTCACGCGACTTTTCCAAAACCCTCACGCGACTTTTCCAAAACCCTCCCGCGACCTTTCCAAAACCCTCCCGCGACTTTTCCAAAACCCTCCCGCGACTTTTCCAAAACCCTCACGCGACTTTTCCAAAACCCTCACGCGACTTTTCCAAAACCCTCACGCGACTTTTCCAAAACCCTCCCGCGACCTTTCCAAAACCCTCACGCGACTTTTCCAAAACCCTCCCGCGACCTTTCCAAAACCCTCACGCGACTTTTCCAAAACCCTCACGCGACTTTTCCAAAACCCTCCCGCGACTTTTCCAAAACCCTCCCGCGACTTTTCCAAAACCCTCCCGCGACCTTTCCAAAACCCTCCCGCGACTTTTCCAAAACCCTCCCGCGACTTTTCCAAAACCCTCACGCGACTTTTCCAAAACCCTCCCGCGACCTTTCCAAAACCCTCACGCGACTTTTCCAAAACCCTCACGCGACTTTTCCAAAACCCTCACGCGACTTTTCCAAAACCCTCCCGCGACTTTTCCAAAACCCTCCCGCGACCTTTCCAAAACCCTCCCGCGACTTTTCCAAAACCCTCCCGCGACTTTTCCAAAACCCTCACGCGACTTTTCCAAAACCCTCCCGCGACCTTTCCAAAACCCTCACGCGACTTTTCCAAAACCCTCACGCGACTTTTCCAAAACCCTCCCGCGACTTTTCCAAAACCCTCCCGCGACTTTTCCAAAACCCTCCCGCGACTTTTCCAAAACCCTCACGCGACTTTTCCAAAACCCTCCCGCGACCTTTCCAAAACCCTCCCGCGACTTTTCCAAAACCCTCCCGCGACCTTTCCAAAACCCTCACGCGACTTTTCCAAAACCCTCACGCGACTTTTCCAAAACCCTCCCGCGACTTTTCCAAAACCCTCACGCGACTTTTCCAAAACCCTCACGCGACTTTTCCAAAACCCTCCCGCGACTTTTCCAAAACCCTCCCGCGACTTTTCCAAAACCCTCCCGCGACTTTTCCAAAACCCTCCCGCGACTTTTCCAAAACCCTCCCGCGACTTTTCCAAAACCCTCCCGCGACTTTTCCAAAACCCTCCCGCGACTTTTCCAAAACCCTCACGCGACTTTTCCAAAACCCTCCCGCGACTTTTCCAAAACCCTCCCGCGACTTTTCCAAAACCCTCACGCGACTTTTCCAAAACCCTCACGCGACTTTTCCAAAACCCTCCCGCGACTTTTCCAAAACCCTCCCGCGACTTTTCCAAAACCCTCACGCGACTTTTCCAAAACCCTCCCGCGACTTTTCCAAAACCCTCCCGCGACCTTTCCAAAACCCTCACGCGACCTTTCCAAAACCCTCACGCGACTTTTCCAAAACCCTCCCGCGACCTTTCCAAAACCCTCCCGCGACCTTTCCAAAACCCTCACGCGACTTTTCCAAAACCCTCACGCGACTTTTCCAAAACCCTCCCGCGACCTTTCCAAAACCCTCCCGCGACCTTTCCAAAACCCTCACGCGACTTTTCCAAAACCCTCCCGCGACTTTTCCAAAACCCTCCCGCGACTTTTCCAAAACCCTCACGCGACTTTTCCAAAACCCTCACGCGACCTTTCCAAAACCCTCACGCGACTTTTCCAAAACCCTCACGCGACTTTTCCAAAACCCTCACGCGACTTTTCCAAAACCCTCTCGCGACTTTTCCAAAACCCTCCCGCGACCTTTCCAAAACCCTCACGCGTTTTTTCCAAAACCCTCCCGCGACTTTTCCAAAACCCTCCCGCGACTTTTCCAAAACCCTCCCGCGACTTTTCCAAAACCCTCACGCGACCTTTCCAAAACCCTCACGCGACTTTTCCAAAACCCTCACGCGACTTTTCCAAAACCCTCCCGCGACTTTTCCAAAACCCTCCCGCGACTTTTCCAAAACCCTCTCGCGACTTTTCCAAAACCCTCACGCGACTTTTCCAAAACCCTCACGCGACTTTTCCAAAACCCTCCCGCGACTTTTCCAAAACCCTCCCGCGACTTTTCCAAAACCCTCACGCGACTTTTCCAAAACCCTCCCGCGACTTTTCCAAAACCCTCACGCGACCTTTCCAAAACCCTCACGCGACTTTTCCAAAACCCTCACGCGACTTTTCCAAAACCCTCCCGCGACTTTTCCAAAACCCTCCCGCGACTTTTCCAAAACCCTCTCGCGACTTTTCCAAAACCCTCACGCGACTTTTCCAAAACCCTCACGCGACTTTTCCAAAACCCTCTCGCGACTTTTCCAAAACCCTCACGCGACTTTTCCAAAACCCTCCCGCGACTTTTCCAAAACCCTCACGCGACCTTTCCAAAACCCTCCCGCGACTTTTCCAAAACCCTCCCGCGACTTTTCCAAAACCCTCACGCGACTTTTCCAAAACCCTCACGCGACCTTTCCAAAACCCTCCCGCGACTTTTCCAAAACCCTCCCGCGACTTTTCCAAAACCCTCCCGCGACTTTTCCAAAACCCTCCCGCGACTTTTCCAAAACCCTCCCGCGACTTTTCCAAAACCCTCCCGCGACTTTTCCAAAACCCTCACGCGACCTTTCCAAAACCCTCCCGCGACTTTTCCAAAACCCTCCCGCGACTTTTCCAAAACCCTCACGCGACTTTTCCAAAACCCTCCCGCGACTTTTCCAAAACCCTCACGCGACTTTTCCAAAACCCTCTCGCGACTTTTCCAAAACCCTCACGCGACTTTTCCAAAACCCTCACGCGACCTTTCCAAAACCCTCACGCGACTTTTCCAAAACCCTCACGCGACTTTTCCAAAACCCTCACGCGACTTTTCCAAAACCCTCTCGCGACTTTTCCAAAACCCTCCCGCGACTTTTCCAAAACCCTCACGCGTTTTTTCCAAAACCCTCCCGCGACTTTTCCAAAACCCTCCCGCGACTTTTCCAAAACCCTCCCGCGACTTTTCCAAAACCCTCTCGCGACTTTTCCAAAACCCTCACGCGACTTTTCCAAAACCCTCACGCGACTTTTCCAAAACCCTCCCGCGACTTTTCCAAAACCCTCCCGCGACTTTTCCAAAACCCTCTCGCGACTTTTCCAAAACCCTCACGCGACTTTTCCAAAACCCTCCCGCGACTTTTCCAAAACCCTCCCGCGACTTTTCCAAAACCCTCACGCGACTTTTCCAAAACCCTCACGCGACTTTTCCAAAACCCTCCCGCGACTTTTCCAAAACCCTCCCGCGACTTTTCCAAAACCCTCACGCGACTTTTCCAAAACCCTCCCGCGACTTTTCCAAAACCCTCACGCGACTTTTCCAAAACCCTCTCGCGACTTTTCCAAAACCCTCACGCGACTTTTCCAAAACCCTCACGCGACCTTTCCAAAACCCTCACGCGACTTTTCCAAAACCCTCACGCGACTTTTCCAAAACCCTCACGCGACTTTTCCAAAACCCTCTCGCGACTTTTCCAAAACCCTCCCGCGACTTTTCCAAAACCCTCACGCGTTTTTTCCAAAACCCTCCCGCGACTTTTCCAAAACCCTCCCGCGACTTTTCCAAAACCCTCCCGCGACTTTTCCAAAACCCTCTCGCGACTTTTCCAAAACCCTCACGCGACTTTTCCAAAACCCTCACGCGACTTTTCCAAAACCCTCACGCGACTTTTCCAAAACCCTCACGCGACTGTTCCAAAACCCTCTCGCGACTTTTCCAAAACCCTCACGCGACTTTTCCAAAACCCTCACGCGACTTTTCCAAAACCCTCCCGCGACCTTTCCAAAACCCTCACGCGACTTTTCCAAAACCCTCTCGCGACTTTTCCAAAACCCTCCCGCGACTTTTCCAAAACCCTCACGCGTTTTTTCCAAAACCCTCCCGCGACTTTTCCAAAACCCTCCCGCGACTTTTCCAAAACCCTCCCGCGACTTTTCCAAAACCCTCTCGCGACTTTTCCAAAACCCTCACGCGACTTTTCCAAAACCCTCACGCGACTTTTCCAAAACCCTCCCGCGACTTTTCCAAAACCCTCCCGCGACTTTTCCAAAACCCTCTCGCGACTTTTCCAAAACCCTCACGCGACTTTTCCAAAACCCTCCCGCGACTTTTCCAAAACCCTCCCGCGACTTTTCCAAAACCCTCACGCGACTTTTCCAAAACCCTCACGCGACTTTTCCAAAACCCTCACGCGACTTTTCCAAAACCCTCACGCGACTTTTCCAAAACCCTCACGCGACTTTTCCAAAACCCTCACGCGACTTTTCCAAAACCCTCCCGCGACTTTTCCAAAACCCTCTCGCGACTTTTCCAAAACCCTCACGCGACTTTTCCAAAACCCTCACGCGACTTTTCCAAAACCCTCACGCGACTTTTCCAAAACCCTCCCGCGACTGTTCCAAAACCCTCTCGCGACTTTTCCAAAACCCTCACGCGACTTTTCCAAAACCCTCACGCGACTTTTCCAAAACCCTCACGCGACTTTTCCAAAACCCTCACGCGACTTTTCCAAAACCCTCCCGCGACCTTTCCAAAACCCTCACGCGACTTTTCCAAAACCCTCACGCGGCTTTTCCAAAACCCTCACGCGACTTTTCCCAAACCCTCCCGCGACTTTTCCAAAACCCTCCCGCGACTTTTCCAAAACCCTCCCGCGACCTTTCCAAAACCCTCACGCGACTTTTCCAAAACCCTCACGCGACTTTTCCAAAACCCTCACGCGACTTTTCCAAAACCCTCACGCGACTTTTCCAAAACCCTCACGCGACTTTTCCAAAACCCTCACGCGACTTTTCCAAAACCCTCCCGCGACTTTTCCAAAACCCTCCCGCGACTTTTCCAAAACCCTCACGCGACTTTTCCAAAACCCTCACGCGACTTTTCCAAAACCCTCACGCGACTTTTCCAAAACCCTCCCGCGACCTTTCCAAAACCCTCACGCGACTTTTCCAAAACCCTCCCGCGACCTTTCCAAAACCCTCACGCGACTTTTCCAAAACCCTCACGCGACTTTTCCAAAACCCTCCCGCGACTTTTCCAAAACCCTCCCGCGACTTTTCCAAAACCCTCACGCGACTTTTCCAAAACCCTCACGCGACTTTTCCAAAACCCTCCCGCGACCTTTCCAAAACCCTCCCGCGACTTTTCCAAAACCCTCCCGCGACTTTTCCAAAACCCTCACGCGACTTTTCCAAAACCCTCCCGCGACCTTTCCAAAACCCTCACGCGACTTTTCCAAAACCCTCACGCGACTTTTCCAAAACCCTCCCGCGACTTTTCCAAAACCCTCCCGCGACTTTTCCAAAACCCTCCCGCGACTTTTCCAAAACCCTCACGCGACTTTTCCAAAACCCTCCCGCGACCTTTCCAAAACCCTCCCGCGACTTTTCCAAAACCCTCCCGCGACCTTTCCAAAACCCTCACGCGACTTTTCCAAAACCCTCACGCGACTTTTCCAAAACCCTCCCGCGACTTTTCCAAAACCCTCCCGCGACTTTTCCAAAACCCTCACGCGACTTTTCCAAAACCCTCCCGCGACCTTTCCAAAACCCTCACGCGACTTTTCCAAAACCCTCACGCGACTTTTCCAAAACCCTCCCGCGACTTTTCCAAAACCCTCCCGCGACTTTTCCAAAACCCTCCCGCGACTTTTCCAAAACCCTCCCGCGACTTTTCCAAAACCCTCCCGCGACTTTTCCAAAACCCTCCCGCGACTTTTCCAAAACCCTCCCGCGACTTTTCCAAAACCCTCACGCGACTTTTCCAAAACCCTCCCGCGACTTTTCCAAAACCCTCCCGCGACTTTTCCAAAACCCTCACGCGACTTTTCCAAAACCCTCACGCGACTTTTCCAAAACCCTCCCGCGACTTTTCCAAAACCCTCCCGCGACTTTTCCAAAACCCTCACGCGACTTTTCCAAAACCCTCCCGCGACTTTTCCAAAACCCTCCCGCGACCTTTCCAAAACCCTCACGCGACCTTTCCAAAACCCTCACGCGACTTTTCCAAAACCCTCCCGCGACCTTTCCAAAACCCTCCCGCGACCTTTCCAAAACCCTCACGCGACTTTTCCAAAACCCTCACGCGACTTTTCCAAAACCCTCCCGCGACCTTTCCAAAACCCTCCCGCGACCTTTCCAAAACCCTCACGCGACTTTTCCAAAACCCTCACGCGACTTTTCCAAAACCCTCCCGCGACCTTTCCAAAACCCTCCCGCGACCTTTCCAAAACCCTCACGCGACTTTTCCAAAACCCTCACGCGACTTTTCCAAAACCCTCCCGCGACCTTTCCAAAACCCTCCCGCGACTTTTCCAAAACCCTCCCGCGACTTTTCCAAAACCCTCCCGCGACTTTTCCAAAACCCTCACGCGACTTTTCCAAAACCCTCCCGCGACCTTTCCAAAACCCTCACGCGACTTTTCCAAAACCCTCACGCGACCTTTCCAAAACCCTCACGCGACTTTTCCAAAACCCTCACGCGACTTTTCCAAAACCCTCACGCGACTTTTCCAAAACCCTCACGCGACTTTTCCAAAACCCTCACGCGACCTTTCCAAAACCCTCCCGCGACTTTTCCAAAACCCTCACGCGACCTTTCCAAAACCCTCCCGCGACCTTTCCAAAACCCTCCCGCGACTTTTCCAAAACCCTCACGCGACTTTTCCAAAACCCTCCCGCGACTTTTCCAAAACCCTCACGCGACTTTTCCAAAACCCTAACGCGACTTTTCCAAAACCCTCACGCGACTTTTCCAAAACCCTCCCGCGACTTTTCCAAAACCCTAACGCGACTTTTCCAAAACCCTAACGCGACTTTTCCAAAACCCTCACGCGACTTTTCCAAAACCCTCACGCGACTTTTCCAAAACCCTCCCGCGACTTTTCCAAAACCCTAACGCGACTTTTCCAAAACCCTCACGCGACTTTTCCAAAACCCTCCCGCGACTTTTCCAAAACCCTAACGCGACTTTTCCAAAACCCTAACGCGACTTTTCCAAAACCCTAACGCGACTTTTCCAAAACCCTCCCGCGACTTTTCCAAAACCCTAACGCGACTTTTCCAAAACCCTAACGCGACTTTTCCAAAACCCTCACGCGACTTTTCCAAAACCCTAACGCGACTTTTCCAAAACCCTAACGCGACTTTTCCAAAACCCTCACGCGACTTTTCCAAAACCCTCCCGCGACTTTTCCAAAACCCTAACGCGACTTTTCCAAAACCCTAACGCGACTTTTCCAAAACCCTAACGCGACTTTTCCAAAACCCTCCCGCGACTTTTCCAAAACCCTCACGCGACTTTTCCAAAACCCTAACGCGACTTTTCCAAAACCCTCACGCGACTTTTCCAAAACCCTAACGCGACTTTTCCAAAACCCTCCCGCGACTTTTCCAAAACCCTAACGCGACTTTTCCAAAACCCTAACGCGACTTTTCCAAAACCCTAACGCGACTTTTCCAAAACCCTCCCGCGACTTTTCCAAAACCCTCCCGCGACTTTTCCAAAACCCTAACGCGACTTTTCCAAAACCCTCACGCGACTTTTCCAAAACCCTCCCGCGACTTTTCCAAAACCCTAACGCGACTTTTCCAAAACCCTAACGCGACTTTTCCAAAACCCTAACGCGACTTTTCCAAAACCCTCACGCGACTTTTCCAAAACCCTCCCGCGACTTTTCCAAAACCCTAACGCGACTTTTCCAAAACCCTAACGCGACTTTTCCAAAACCCTAACGCGACTTTTCCAAAACCCTAACGCGACTTTTCCAAAACCCTCACGCGACTTTTCCAAAACCCTCCCGCGACTTTTCCAAAACCCTAACGCGACTTTTCCAAAACCCTAACGCGACTTTTCCAAAACCCTCCCGCGACTTTTCCAAAACCCTCACGCGACTTTTCCAAAACCCTAACGCGACTTTTCCAAAACCCTCACGCGACTTTTCCAAAACCCTCCCGCGACTTTTCCAAAACCCTAACGCGACTTTTCCAAAACCCTAACGCGACTTTTCCAAAACCCTCACGCGACTTTTCCAAAACCCTCCCGCGACTTTTCCAAAACCCTCACGCGACTTTTCCAAAACCCTAACGCGACTTTTCCAAAACCCTCACGCGACTTTTCCAAAACCCTCCCGCGTCTTTTCCAAAACCCTCCCGCGACTTTTCCAAAACCCTAACGCGACTTTTCCAAAACCCTAACGCGACTTTTCCAAAACCCTCCCGCGACTTTTCCAAAACCCTCCCGCGACTTTTCCAAAACCCTCCCGCGACTTTTCCAAAACCCTAACGCGACTTTTCCAAAACCCTAACGCGACTTTTCCAAAACCCTCACGCGACTTTTCCAAAACCCTCCCGCGACTTTTCCAAAACGCTCCCGCGACTTTTCCAAAACCCTAACGCGACTTTTCCAAAACCCTCCCGCGACTTTTCCAAAACCCTAACGCGACTTTTCCAAAACCCTCACGCGACTTTTCCAAAACCCTCCCGCGACTTTTCCAAAACCCTCACGCGACTTTTCCAAAACCCTAACGCGACTTTTCCAAAACCCTAACGCGACTTTTCCAAAACCCTCCCGCGACTTTTCCAAAACCCTAACGCGACTTTTCCAAAACCCTAACGCGACTTTTCCAAAACCCTCCCGCGACTTTTCCAAAACCCTCCCGCGACTTTTCCAAAACCCTAACGCGACTTTTCCAAAACCCTAACGCGACTTTTCCAAAACCCTCACGCGACTTTTCCAAAACCCTCCCGCGACTTTTCCAAAACCCTAACGCGACTTTTCCAAAACCCTCACGCGACTTTTCCAAAACCCTCCCGCGACTTTTCCAAAACCCTCCCGCGACTTTTCCAAAACCCTAACGCGACTTTTCCAAAACCCTCACGCGACTTTTCTAAAACCCTCCCGCGACTTTTCCAAAACCCTCCCGCGACTTTTCTAAAACCCTCCCGCGACTTTTCCAAAACCCTAACGCGACTTTTCCAAAACCCTCACGCGACTTTTCCAAAACCCTCCCGCGACTTTTCCAAAACCCTAACGCGACTTTTCCAAAACCCTAACGCGACTTTTCCAAAACCCTCACGCGACTTTTCCAAAACCCTCCCGCGACTTTTCCAAAACCCTAACGCGACTTTTCCAAAACCCTAACGCGACTTTTCCAAAACCCTAACGCGACTTTTCCAAAACCCTCACGCGACTTTTCCAAAACCCTCCCGCGACTTTTCCAAAACCCTAACGCGACTTTTCCAAAACCCTAACGCGACTTTTCCAAAACCCTCACGCGACTTTTCCAAAACCCTCCCGCGACTTTTCCAAAACCCTCCCGCGACTTTTCCAAAACCCTCCCGCGACTTTTCCAAAACCCTCCCGCGACTTTTCCAAAACCCTAACGCGACTTTTCCAAAACCCTCCCGCGACTTTTCCAAAACCCTCCCGCGACTTTTCCAAAACCCTAACGCGACTTTTCCAAAACCCTCACGCGACTTTTCCAAAACCCTCACGCGACCTTTCCAAAACATTGGCGCCATTTGGGGCGTATGTCGAGCGGATGACTGGCCGATGTCGAGCGGCCGACGGTTGTTTTTGGACGCATCTGATAAAAACCGGATTCGCGCCAATGGAACTCTGGAAACTGTAGGAAGAATTGCAGAACGTCCTGAAACAGAATCGGAAGCTTCGCGAGAAAACGAAGAGGACCTCCAGAGGAGTCGTGTCAGTTCGCAGACAAAATTCGAAGGCTCCGAGTTCTCGATCAAAGTGAGAAGGTAAACTCTCTTAAGGGGGAGCTACATGGAAAATTTCGCACCGCGAAAAAATTCAAGATCTCGTATACCCCACACGAAAAAAGGTTCGTAAACTGAAACTCTGATTCGAATTCATTTTTTAAAAATTCTTTTTATTCTCTTTCTAATGAATAAATACTATTTCCAAACAGTTTATGTTTTATATGTATCAGCATCCTGTCGATTCGTGGAAAAGCAGTCCATATCAATTTCCGGCGAAACTTTTTTCACTTTCTCAACGAAAAATGTTTCTGGAGGTATGGGGAATTGAACCCCAGCCCTCTCCCATGCTAAGGGAGCGCTCTACCACTGAGCTATACCCCCGCTGACTACCCTCAAATCGGAGACCGCAGACAAAATGGCTAGTGGCATGGAAGTGAGAGAAAGAGAGAGAGAGAGTGTCGACTAACAGAACAAAAACCCGCTCGAGGCGGCTTGTTGTCGTCATTGCGCTGTTTTCACTGCGCGGAAGCGCAGAGATAAACGAGTGGTCGTATGAAATGAAAGATGCGTGACGTGGCAGAAGTGGCGTTTGCTGTGAACGAGTCTCTTTAGCCCAACATTCGAAGAAGGATTCTGAATATGTGTCAAAGAGTCTGAAAATGAAGTTGTTAGAGAGTTCCGAACTAAACATTTTTTTAAGGAAGCGGGTAAGTAATTATGCTAAATATCGAAATGTGAAAAGGAATTTGGAGGTATGGGGAATTGAACCCCAGACTTCTCGCATGCGAAGCGCACAGAAGAATCGCTACTGGAAGCATTACGGACGTATGATGGATGCACGAAAATCATCCATATTGCACCCATTCACGGACGCATAATGGACGCACGAAAAAGTCCGGCGTATTACATTAAAATGAGAAGTTGCGTATTGAAAACTCTAGGCCACGGCCCTCGGCCCTCCCATATTCCATCCACGCGCGATCCCATATTCCATCCATGCCCATCCATGCGCGCTCGCGCCGCCGACTCCCGATTTCGTGTGCCGTTCCACCCATATTCCATCCATGCTGGGGTGGAACACGCGTGTGTGCGCATATAATACAAGCATTATGCGAGCATATTCGCATGCGTCCATCATGCGTCCGTAATGCTTCAGTAGCGATTCTTCTGTGCGAGCGCTCTACCCCTGAGCTATACCCCCGCACGTCCTTTCCTTCTCTCGATGTCTAGACAATTTTTCGGTTTTTTTTTCATTCTTCTGACGTTTGTCAACAAGAGAGAAAAAAGAAAGAGAAAAATGGCAAAAAACGGAGAAAAAAAAGAAAGTTCGAACTGCCGCGCGCGCGAAAAAGTTCTGTGGAGCGCGCTTGCACATTCAATTTCGAAATTAGTTTTGACAGCGGCATGCCGATTTAAATTCAATTCTGTTTGAAGTTGTTTCTAACATTCAAAACTATTTATATTTTTTCAGTGTTAAATTTTAATTATTTCCGTTTTTCACAAAAATAAATTTTCTGATCCGATTCCAATCAGCGCGCGAAACAAAAGTGCAAAGGAGCGCGCTTGCATACTCCGAATCTGTTCCGCTCGGTTTTCAATTCATTAACCCGCGAAGAACTGCTGAAATCCACCGCATTTGGCCGCCGAAAATTTCAAATTTCTTTCACTGTATCAATTCAATGTCTTTACCCGTTTTTCAGGCCAAAGAGTCGTGAGAATGGCGCCGAACGCTGAAAATGAATGCCCAGTGTGCGGTGACAACACCTCGAACCATTCCGTCAAGAAGTACGGTCCGAAAGTGTGTCGCAGCTGTGGGGTGAGTTAAATTTCGACAAGAAATTCCAGCTAAACCAGTCCATTTTCAGCTGTTCTTCCTTCACAACTCGTCCGTCGAGTTCAGTTGCAAACAGGAAAAGTGTGTGATCACGAAGGGCACGCGCGAGAAGTGTCGTTTCTGTCGTCTGAAGAAGTGCGTCGACGTCGGCATGCGCGTGCCGTCTTCGTCTCAGCAGCAGCAGCAGCCACCGCCTCGAGAAGAACGAGCTCAGCCGCTCGCCGAAGATTCCAATCAGTTGGCAGGGAATACGAGCGATTCGTCGAACGCAACCGCTCGAAAGGCCAAAATCGACGATCGAACCGCGGCGAATTCTTTGAAAGACGCCGAAAACGAGGCGCCGAAAGTGAAAAAGTCGAAAATCGACGATAAAAGCACACCAACGAATCCCAGTGCGGTGATTTTTAAAGCTCCGTCGACTTCGAACGCTCCGGTGCAAGTAAATGGCAAGATTTGCGAGGAAAGAATTATAAACTAATCTGAAAGTCTTTCAGGTCAGGCGTCCAGAGTCCAGATGGCTCCAGACGACCCGAACATGGAAATTCTCGCGGCCGCTCTTCCGCCAAAGGGTCATTTCGCCATCACCGCCGCCAATCACAACAAAAAACGCTCGACTCGCTTCTCGTTCTCGCTCTCGCTCATTGAAGAGTCGCACAAGAGATGGGCGATGGAGATGCTCGAAACGCGTCATGGTTACAGCCATCTGCCAGTAACCATTCACATTTGAATGCTCCCATTCGCTGCAAATTGCGATTTTCAGGCTCAATTCAAAGTGAAGCTGAGCCGCGAGTCGCTGATGCTGACGCATATCATCGACGCCGCCTGGGCTATTGCCAACAATGAGACCGAGAACGAATATGTGCTGAAAGACGGAAAAACGTAGAATTTCAACTGGAAACTTGTAGATTCAATCAAATTTGTTTCCTTCTTTCAGAGTCCCCACTGATAAACTCGTCATATTTGGAAATCCGGAGACGTACAACGGATGGAAGACAATTCTGGATCATCTGAAGAAGTACGGCTTCGACAAACGCGATTATTGCCTGTACCGTCAGCTGGCCCTCGTCGACAGCTTCCTTCTGACTCGCGACTCCGAGTACCGGGCCGCCCATCTCGCCTTTCTCCGCGCCTGGCAGGACTCGCGTCGCCAACTCGTCCTGCCGCAAATCGATCGCATTATGTCCATTTTCAGAGATTTCGTGTATGGTTTCTTACAATTTTCGCATTCAATTCAAAAGAAAAACAGCTCTCCTGACAACTTTCTCCATCTTGAACTTTCGATTTGCAGTGTACTCGCCTTGTACACTCAAAACTACTTGATCAACAAGTACGTCACGGGACAGGCCATCGTCCCGTCCAAGTTCAGAATCATGCACTCGATCGTCACCCATCGACGAGCTCCCGTGCGTGTGGAGGAGCAGGACAACGATTCGGACCAATACGAAGAACTCGCCTAAACACCCCTCATACTCCCCCGTTTTATACTTTTCCTTTACTAAGCGAAATATGTGGTTCAAACTATGATTAATTATTCTCATAATATCTTGTTGATCCCCGTTTTGCCATTCGATTTCTCGCACTCCCCGTTGAAATTCGCCGAAGAATAGGAATAAACTTTTCGAGTAGTGGTAACGTGGCGAGACCCGTGAACAAAAGCCGGGTATGTGCCTTTGAAGTACGGTAGCCAGTTTTTGGCTCGAACTTTGAAATATTTTTTTAATTTGAACGGAAGATTGTAAACATTTAAAAAAAAACCGAAAGAATTGACGACAAAGAAGTGTCAGAAAGGAGGAGACGCAGAGAAAACGCTGTTTCCCGCAAAACTCAAATTTTCATTCATGTTCTAAACATTTGCCAGCTTCCAGACAGCCAGTTATCCCCACAATGCCGGTCTCATCACCATCGAAAAGCGTCTTCGACGACACCGAATTGGATCTGACGACCTCCTTTCTAGACGAAACAGAGGTGTCCGATTAGTCAGTTTCAGTCATTCGCCACTCGAAAAACGCCGCTTCTTTTCAGTGTCCCCGTCAAAGAAGAGTTCAAACTGGCGGTCCGCCAAGAATTTGGCACTATGGGCCGCCCGATTCCGCTCCGAACCAACCATTTTTTGGTGCGCGTGCCGTCACTCAAAGTCCACCATTACCACGTGGAAATCGAGCCGGAGAGTGCGCGAAAAGTGAATCGGGACGTCTTCTCGAACCTCATCAACAGTTTCACAATGTATTTCGTCGGCACACGACCGGTCTACGACGGCCAACACTCGATGTACACTCGCCGTCCGCTGCCGATAGGTCACGACAAAACCGAGTTCGACGTGAAGTTGCCGAGCGGCGAGCGCGTGTTCAAAGTGTCTCTGAAGTGGGTCACCGACATTGAATCGCTGGAAATGAGCCCCGAGACGACGTACAACCACCCGTTGCTCTCGCAAAAGGCGTACCACGCGATCAACACGATCCTCCGCCACCTCTCGTCGTCAAAGTACACGCCTCTCGGCCACTGCTTCTTCTCGCCGCCCGGCACCGACGCGCTTCTCCCGCCACGTCGCGGTTTCTCGAACCGACTCGGTTACGGACGCGAAGTCTGGTTCGGATTCCATCAGCACCTTCAGCCGACCCAATGGAAGTGGACCGTCAACATCGACACGGCCACCACGGCGTTCCATTGCTCGATACCGGTTCTCGAGTTTCTCGCCGAGTTCCTGGAAGTGCCGGTTCAAGTGCTCTCCGAGAAAGACGTGCTCTCCGACGCGCAGCGCATCCGTTTCACTCGCGAGATCCGCGGTCTCCGGGTGGAAATCACGCACTGCGGCTCAGTTCGTCGCAAGTATCGAGTCACCGGATTGACGCGTCGATGTGCTCAAACGCAAACGTTCGTGCAAAGTCTCGACAACGAGAAGCGTAGAGAGACGACTGTTGTCAAGTATTTTCGCGAAAAGTACGGCCTCGATCTGAAATACAGTCACTTGCCACTGCTGACAGTCGGCAAAGACTCGGCGCGGACCACTTTTTTGCCGATGGAAGTGTGTCGCATTGTTCAAGGACAGCGCGTTATGAAGAAACTGAGCGAGACGCAGACGTCGTTGATGATCAGGGCGGCGCAAATGTCGGCGCCCGAGCGTGAGAGGGAAATAGAGAAGCTGGTCGTCAAGACGGAACTGCACAAGGATCCGTTCATGGAGGAGTACGGCATCTCGATAGGGTCGAAGATGAAGGAGGCGAAGGGACGCGTGCTGCCGGCGCCGAAGATCATGTTCGCCTACAACGAGACGACCCGTCAGCAGCAGTCGGTGACGCCTCTCTCGGGCGTCTGGGACATCCGCGGGCGGCAGTTGCACACGGGCGTCAACGTCCACACGTGGGCCATCGTCTCGTTCGCCACGCCGGCCGTCATGTCGGAGCCCGATTTGAGACGTCTGGCGAACGCAATGCAGACGGTGTCCAAGGTGAACGGAATGCCGATTTCGAGACAGCCCGTGTTCTGCAAGTATGCCGCCGGTGTGGCGCAAGTCGAGCCGATGTTCAAGTTCATCAAGGCCACTCACCCCGGCCTTCAAATCATCTTTGTCGTTCTTCCCGGAAAGACTAGCTGCTACGGCAAGTTTTACGGATCGGCATTCTCTTCGAAACCAGTCAATTTGCAGCCGAGATCAAAAAAGTGGGCGACACGATACTCGGCATTCCGACACAATGCATCGCCTTGAGGAACGCCGTCAGACCGTCAGCGCAGACGCTCTCGAACATTTTTCTCAAGATGAACGTGAAACTCGGCGGCGTCAACTCGATAGTCGTACCGCACATGCGACCGGCCGTCTTCTCGGAGCCAGTCATCTTTCTCGGCGTCGACGTGTCTCACCCGCAAGGCGACGTTTCAGTCCGTCGTCCGACGATCACCGCCGTCGTCGGATCGATCGACGCGCATCCGAGTCGGTACGCGGCGGCGGTGCGCATTCAGCCGACGCAAACCGAACTCGTCACCGAAATGAACGAGATGGTTCGAAGTTTGTTGCTCAAGTTCCGAAAATGCACCGGATTTCGACCGATGCGCATCGTCGTCTACCGTTGCGGTCTGTCTGAGGGACAATTCTACAATGTGAGTGGCATGCTTTGAGGGTCTTCCACGGAAGAGACGATTCGGTGTCGATTTACGAAAGCCCACATTACCGTTTGCTTCCAAGGACTGCATCACTTTCAGGCGCTCCAACACGAACTGCGCGCGATCCGCGAATCGTGTCAAATGATCGAAGCCGACTATCAGCCGGCAATCACGATCATCGCCGTCCAACGACGTCATCACACGCGGCTCTTCGCCGCCGATCCCGAAGACTATCAGGGACGGTCGAACAACGTGCCAGCCGGCACCGTCCTCGACTACGGCATCACGCATCCCGTTCTCAACGACTTCTTCCTCTGTTCGCACAACGGAGTGCAGGGGACGTCGCGTCCGACTCGCTACCACGTCCTCTGGGACGATAGCCATTTGTCGGCCGACGATCTGCACCAGATGACGTTCCAGCTGTGCCACACCTACGCGCGCAGCACCCGATCCATTT
This sequence comes from Caenorhabditis sulstoni, assembly GCA_963966605.1. NCBI lineage: Eukaryota > Metazoa > Nematoda > Chromadorea > Rhabditida > Rhabditidae > Caenorhabditis > Caenorhabditis sulstoni. The sequence continues at coordinate 7,893,271 of OZ016476.1, read as the reverse complement.
CCGTACCGGCGCCCATCTATTATGCGAATCTTGTGGCGACTCGAGCCAGATACCATCTCGTCGAGAAGACTGAAACCGAGTCCTCGTTCGTCGATTCGCTTCACTCAACGACGAGCTCCGAACGGAGTGCCACGATCAGTGGAATGGTCAAAGCCATTCAGGTCGGCTGGTCCCTTCATCTTTCCTCTAGACATTTTCCAGTTTCAGGTACATCCGAACATCTCCGAATCGATGTACTACTGCTGATTCATCGTCTCATTTGTATCTTTTTTGTAACTGTGATCACATTTCAGTCTTGTCACTTTGCTCTTTGCCAGTTTCTCAATTCTTCCTAGTTATTCCAACTTTAGTCGTTTTCACATTGTCATTCTTGTGTTTCTTTAGAGCTTCTCTTTGAAATTCGTTGTTCTCATATTTTTTGTCGCCCCCCCCCCCCACAGTTATAATGTAGTTGTTCTCTTTCCGAATAAAAATAGTCGCGGAAAAAGGATTTGGGCCGAACCGGGAGTCGAACCCGGGACCTCTCGCACCCGAAGCGAGAATCATACCCCTAGACCATCCGGCCGCTGTGGATGGGTGATGCCGATTGCGGGAAACTGCCCGCTTTTCGCTTGTCAATCCCGTTTCTCGCCGCGAAAAGTGATAAGAGAGAAATAATGAAGAAAAGAGATGTGGATTAAGTGCGCTCCACTGAGAACATCCAGAATTTCTTGTTTTCTAGCAAAATCTACGAAACAAAAAACTGTTAAATTTGAATGTCGGAGCAGGGCTAACACAAACGATACATTTTTAGTTATAGAACTGACAAGAATTTCTGTTCCTTCTCCAGGTTTTCCAAAGCGGGAACCCTCGTGTTTCTAGCCGAAGGTAAGTGCGCTCTATTGAGAATCAAAGTTCCCCAACGCGAACTGCAATCGATAAAATGTGTAATGCATATCTGCTCGCTTCATCTCGTGTTAGACACCGAAAAAAAAGGACGAAGACACACACACAGTTTCGAATAAAAACGATGATGGGAACGGTGTCGGCTGCGTCTCCTCGCTCGCCGCACTCTCTCGTTTCCTCTCTGCGGGTCTCTTCGTGTCGGCGGCCGCCGGCACAGTGCGTCCCGACACGGCTCCCTCCCAAAAAAAAACGGCATTTTTATTCATTTCCCCCCCCCTCCTCCTCCTCTCTTCCTCCTCCTTTTCCTTTTCTTTCCCTGTGAAAAAGGTGACCGTTTTGTGGCGGTTTTCGGCACAAAACAATCAAATCGACGCTTCCGACCAACAATTGGAGCCTTCTCAGCCGGAGATTGTCAATGAAAACGGTGAGTTTCGGGTAGAAAAGTCTGAGAAGTACGCGCGATTCGGCGGCTGAACGAAGGCGGCCAATCGATTTTTGTGGGCACTGCGCCGCATTGCGCCGACGGTAGACGACTTCGAAAGGGGGGCCACTGGGCCGCATTGCGCCATCGCTCGCCGCATTGCGTCGCCAGTGGGCGACTTCAAAGGCACCATCATTGGCGCTCGGTGCGCTCGTTTCGGCTTATTTCGAGCGGATGACTGTTCGATGTCAGGCGGCTTCTCAGTGACTCACCGGCCAATAACCTTTGAACCTTTCCAGACAATCCACCTCCTGCCAACTTTGCTCCGATGATCTTACCGCCGGCTCAACTTGCAGCCCATCCGAGTGAGTACTTGGCACAGTGCCAAATGCCAAAAGAACGACCCCTCTCTTTCAATCGATACCATTCTATGCATGCCACATAAAAGTCTTCCCTTTCCACTGAAAGTCCGTTTTCTCGCCTCTTTTTCGTTTCACGGTAAAGACACGCACACATTTACGAGGATGCATGCGACAGTCGCATGCATGTTTTCATGTGCACCCGTCTATTAGACCCGCCACTTTTTCCCACGGTACATGTGATACACCTCTTTTCAGGCCCGCTCTTTCATCCCGTACAGCAATACTTTGCGAATGCGATGAATGGCCAAGGTGATTCGGAACCAACGACACATCGCGCTCCACTGGACTTCCGCTTGAACTCGAACTTTCGCGCCTAGTCTAGTGGGGCGCGATGTGCATATAGTTCGACTGTTATCTCAAACTACTTTTTCTTCTTTTCAGCTCCGTCTTTCTCCAACTCTTTCCAATTTCCGAACTATCCGCTCATCAACATCATTGTTCCTCAATTCTATCCAAGTAACGATCCATTCGAAGAGACGATTTTTTTCTGAGCGTTTCCAAGTTTCAGTGACATTCATAGCGCCACATATTCAAGTCGTCGGGAACTTTCCAACTCTTCCAAATCCAGGTATAGTTGACTCCTCCGCGCTGGGCTGGACTTGGCGGGAAAGTTCGAAAACGGGATGTCGAAACCTCGGCCATGGCCTAGAAACCCGCGTTGTCTAGCGAAGCGCAATGCTGTGTGCTGGAAAGATGTCCAATTGTTTCAGCTTTTCAAGAGCCGCCAGTTCAACAGCTCCCATTTCTCAATCCACAATGGGATCAGAATCAAACTCAAGCTCTCCGTAAGTTCTTTGTTCCGTCTTTTCCTTCGCCTACTGAATACCGTAACGCGAAACGATTTTAAAGGCGCATACCTTAAGTTGATTATTCGCTGTGAAACCAATGGACAGAGAGGGCTTCCCTGGAAGTTCAACTTTGGAAGAGTTTGCGATATCCTTTCTTTCAGCCGCAGCACAACAAGTTCAAGAAATCCATGAAGACGTGCCCGCCGAGATCGACTTGCAGACGATCTCGGTCCAAGAGATCTACGCGAAATTCTCGAAACTCCTTCTCACCGCGTCCACACTCGAGGCCACCGGATTCGTGTTCATCAATCCGAACGGCGTGCCGGACGTCGTCGAAGTGTTTCCCAACGAGTGGGTTCACTATCACGGTCAGCTCGTCGTCCGACACCTCTTCTCATCTCCTTCTCGAGCCAGTTTCAGAGTCGAAACGTGTTTGTGTGCGGTGCGGTAGTCAGTTCGTGAAGAACTCGCCGTCCAACGGTGTCTCGTGCCGCTTCCATCGCGGCGGATCGAAGGAGAAGTGCGACTGCGGCGAGGAGCGTCCGTGCCAACTCTTCCACTCACACGTCCACAACTCGACGAGCAATTTCACGCTGCACATGTTCGAGGCGACCATGGCGCCGCTCGGCGTTTCCGATCCGAGGACTTTCAAGGTTAGTCAGTGAGACAAGGCCACGTGCGAGGGTTTTCATTTCGTTTCAAAGGTTCGCGCCTTGTTCAGTGGAGCGCACTGTGAACCAACTGACCCACTGTGCATCAGAGTCTAGTGCTTAAGGTGTACGCGATGGACACTGAGATGGTGTACACTCACAACGGACTGGAGGTGGCACGTGTCACGTTGGTCGACCATCGCGGCACAATCATCATGAATCGGACTGTGCAGCCCGTCGGACAGCTCGTCGATCCGAACACCGCCTTCAGTGGCATTCACCCGCACCAACTAACTTACGGGATTCCATTTCGACAGGTACATCTGGTTCAGACGTTCCGTTCCCAGGCTCACAGTTTTTGACATTTCCAGGTGCGTCGCGAGCTGCTGAATCTGATCAATTCGGAGACGATTCTGGTCGGCCACCACCTCTCGAACGATCTGAAGGCGTTGAAGCTGATGCACGGCAAGATCGTCGACACCGCCATCATCTTCCGAAATGACAAGGGCCGGTATCCGTCGTTGAAGTCTCTCGCCCGGTTCCACTTGAAGAAGAAGATTCAGGAGGGTCTGGATGGTCACGATTCGGCGCAGGATGCCAGAATCTGTCTGGAGATTGTGGCGAAGAGATACGCGGAGCTGAGAAAGAACTGGAGACAGTGAACGGCTCTGCGGCTTCTTCTTCTTCTTCTTCCCCTTCCTGTTCCATTTTCCTTCTTCTTCATGTGGTTATGGTCTAGCTTTTTTATCTTGCGATTTCGAATGGAATTCTTCAGAAGGGTTTCTTCCATTTGTACTCAATTTTCTATTTGAACGTTGTTCGAGCACTCTTCGTATCAATCCCAAACTGCTCCGATTCCATTCTAGAGTGTCTCATGTTGTTACCTTGGCATAGAAATGCATAATCACCCCCCCCCCTCTTCAATTTTATCGATTCGTCACTCTGATCACTTGTCATTTACCAAACTTCGATCTGTCTCTCCAACTTCCTCATCCCTCTCCTCTTCGGTGAATCTTCCGAATCCTTCCCTTTTTCTTCTCCACTTTCCCACAAGTTCTAGTGTCCGATATCATCTCCTTTTACAACCGATACCCTTCCAGACAATCCAAAATGTCTGGAAATACGTCTCACCCTTGACCCTTGAGCACAATAAACTTTACGACCATACATTACCATCAGATTGCAGTCCCAGATTGCGAAGACGTTCCGCATGATGACAAAAAGCTCCGTCTTCCAGATTTGTCATCATCCTTCCAGTCCCACGATGACAATTGCACAAAAGGGGCGTGGCCTGACAGTCCGAATGGGGGCGTGGCCTAACGGATCGAAAAGGGAAAAAGGAGTCCATTCCCAAGTCAGTCTGCTCTTGTGCTCACTATCCGAACAGTGGTCTACTTCTCGCAACCATGAACCCGTACTTTCCTGCCTACCCCATGCTGCCGGTCACTCCCGCGGCGCCATTCCCCTACAATCCAATTCTCGCTCCGATGTATCCGTCGTACTCGGAGTACACTACTCAGCTGCTCGGCTCGACCAACTACGAGCTCGGAGCGCCGGTTCCGATCCCAAACCTGTCTTTCCCAAACTGTAAGCTCTGGCTTCCTCCATATCGAGCCAACGTCTTCATCATTTCAGACTCTGCTCCCAATCCGATGACACCGTGGACCTACGCGCACTCTTCTCCGTCGTCATCCGCCGAAGCCGTCCCATCCCCGACGTCTTCAGCAGGCCACTCATCCGGCTACGAATCGGCCACACCGACGTCTTCGAGCGGCTCTTCGTACAGTCCTCCGGCTCCGAAGCCACTTGCTCCAAAGTCGAAAAGCAAGTACACTTGTTCAGTGTGCAAGGTGACCGAATCGTGCAGATGGCGGAATCTTCGAAGCGACGTCAAGTGCAAGTGAGTTCTCTTCTTCTGATTTTCAGCCACCAATTTGCTCAATTTTCAGCGCATGCTTCATCTACGAACGCAAATACGAAAAGACGCGACCCGATGCGGCGATCAAGGCGTTTTCGATGCGAGGCGGCAACAGGAAGAAGGGCGCCGTCGACCCCTACTAACTCTTCTATCTTCAATCTTGTAAGTTCATTTGTATCTATGTAACTACTACTTATACACTAATTAACACTTATTTCATTTGTTACGGGTATGTTCTAACCGAAATAAAATTGAAAATCCCAATCGAGTCTCTCCATTTCTCGCATCGAATTTCCATCGGATTCCGATTCCCGCCACGAAGAATACGTGCAACTTTTCGTCGAGAAATCTGTTTGCACACATGTCTCCACCCCCCTCTTTTTTCAATAACAACAATGTTCCTTTTGTTGTCGGAAAAGAAAGACGGGATGGGGGATCGTGAGAATCGACGAATCCCCCCGCCAACCTTTTCCCAATCTTTCTTCGAATTCGGACGTCGTTCGCTGGAAAGAAAACGATGGTGACGTGGATTCCATGTGTGAGTTTGGTTTTCGTTTTCCCTTCTGAAAACAAAGAAGATCCTATGGTTGTTCGGCCCATGAAAAGTTTCAAAAAAGGTTTTACAAAGACCGATACATCCCAAACCTTTCGAACGTCTGTGAAGTTCAAACTTTGACAGAGTGTATCTTGAAAACTAAAACAGTTAGACAATAGTTGTCAACTACAAAAACACGGTAAATTTTACGCTGATTGTGTTTGTAGTTGACAACTTTCCCCTAACTCTGCTCGTTTCAAAGATATTAGGTCACGAACGAGAGTGCCGTACCCGGGTTTAGAGAGAAATGGCGAGCGCTTCTGTTTTGAAGACCTCCTTCAAGCTCGAAAATCATGGCATTGTCCTTGAAAAGTCACATTTGCAAGCGCACAATAATGTTCCGATACCCACGGAATAAGAAGGAGGATTTTGGATTTTCGTGAGGTATCCGAATCTACTCGAGCATCCCGCATAGTCCGTTACCCCTTGGCCTGCTCAAACTGTTCTTACATATGATGAACGTCAACAAGTTTTCTAACAAACTGCTCCCAATGCGAAATGGCTTTCTGTCACGTCTTCTCTGTCACCTCAAAGGGTTCAAAATAACACTTTTCTTTGCAATAGCAATCAGTGAAGCTATTCATCAATTCATACATTTCTGAATCGCTGGCTATGCAAATCTCTACAGTATAAATGACCCGCTCCTTGTTTCATTGAACAGCTCTCTTCTTTCTTCATCCAGTACAATGAACGTCTTTAACAGTGTGACAATCGAGTGCAGGACGTTTTCCCTTTCTTTCCGTTTTTGAAAACGCTCTCGAGTACCGAAAGCAACCTCTGAGAACGGTTGAAGTTGATCAAAAGTCTCGGTTTGACAAGAAAGTGCATAGTTGGTCGCCAATTCGGTCGTGCAATGCGGTAGTCATCGTCGATTCCGGCCCACGCCTTCTGAAGTACCAAACACGATAGCTCAGTCGGTAGTGGTGACGATGAAGAGGTCCGTCTTTGATCTCAGGGCTCACCTACCCTGCAAATACATACATATGTAGGTACAGTAGTAGAGCAATGCACGAAAATGTGTCGGTCTCTGTCCCCAGCCCGGAAGTGACTTACTGGCTAAGCACTCTGGTACCTGCGGGTCTGCAGTGCCTTCGTACTTCAAGAACACATCGACTGGTTCAACGGCACTCGTGCCCCGATACTTTGAGATCTGAAACATTGACAATACCCATTGGGCGGTCGATCAACTTTGCTACAGAGTACAAGTGTTCTTCCTCTCTGGCCGTTGTAATGCACACACCTTCTCGTCCCTCACTCCTCCATGATTCAACTCGTCCTCTTATCAAACTCTTCTCTCCGTTTAGAGACAATGTTATCAGCGAGAGACGCAGACGACTGGAAATGTCTTCCATGTTTGCCAGCTTATACAACATCACTTTTTCTCTTTCTCTCTCTCTTTCTTTCTTCACAGCTCCATCACCACTTTTTGCCACTTATTTGGGTTGTAGCAGTCACAGTTCTCGTACACTTTCTGCTATGTTGCCTCCGGCCATTTTGGAATCCAAGCTAGAATGAGAATCCACGAACCATGGGAAACTGAGTCGTCATAGTCTTCCCGCTTAGTTTGAGACAGGGGAGGGGATAACAATACTAATCTCCCGCCCGTCTCGGTTTCCATGGTGATCATTCGGGCTCAGCCGTCCCGCTATGATTCCTACTCTCTCTCTCTCTCTCTCTCGCCGCTTCGTTTCGTTTTCCCACGTTTCTATGGTTCTCGTTTCGTTGCCATTTGCATTTTGCGCTCGAGAATGTTTCGATTTCCTCCCCATTCTTCACTTTTGGTCGGGATGTTTTGGTGGGGCCAGGCCGACATCCAAGTTTGTCTTGAATCGAGCGTTTTTGTGCAATTGATCTCAAGTGAGACATCGGGCACGGAAGGTTTTTGGATTCGAAATAGTAGTGATTCCGGTTGTAAAACCGAAAAGTATTGAGAAATCAAAGGGAAAGCATCATTTTGCTGTATATGTAGTTGATTCTTGAAACAGTTCATTTCTGAAGCCGTGGCCTAGTTTTAGTGTTTTGTGTATCTCCTCAATAGTGTTACCGATGAACTTTCGAGATTTGTTTCAGTTCCCTCAGGTACAAGTCATAAGCTCCACCGAGCTATTCACATTTTCTGAAAACGACTCTTTAATAATGCTGCATTCTCTCTTTCTCTCTCTCTCTCTCTCTCTCTCTCTCTCTCTCTCTCTCTCTCTCTCTCTCTCTCTCTCTCCCTTTTCAAAACGTAATATCTCTTTTACGAAAAACCAAGAAAGAATGAATAAAAAACCGAGATCGGAGCCATAAAAAGCGACGACGAAACGAGAGGTTTTATTGTCGTTTTCCAAGAAGCGGCTTCAACAATCTCTCCACTCCTTTTCTCGTTTTCCATCAACCGATAATACAGAAGTCTGATTGCAGATGAGAAGCAAGATTCGGTACCAGCTGCTCGATCCGTCGAACTCGTCGTCGAAAAGTTGCCGCGCGTTTTGGCTTTTGATATTGTTGACGGCGGGCGTGTGCGTTTACATGACAATGTCCACTTTCAAGGGTCGAGACGGGGTTTACGGTGAGTTTTCGTGTCGTCAAAACTGTCGGAACTGTCCTGAAACTACTGAAAATCAGAAGTTCGCGACAGGTGGCACAAGTCTTCACGATAGTTTTCAAGAGAAGACTTGCATGGGATACGTACCTTTCGATCTTGAACCCGATTCTGAAGACGTCTAGTTGAGAGCGACCTCTTCTTGTAACGCATTCTTTTTCGAATTTGAAAGATTTGGCACCTGGAATCCGCACTGAGAAACTGCGCAAATCGAAATTCGAGGAGAGAGTGTGAGTAACGAAGAGAGTCAGACGGTTAGACAAACTTGGAGGCGGAGCCTATTCCGAGCGAATTCTCGTTTGTGAAAAGCGTGCAACATTCTGCTCCAGATCCTTCCCTGGTGCCGGATCGGAAGCATCCGAACACCTACGAGTCGGTGATGGACGACTTGCGAAACGAGATCGACGAGCGCAACAAGATAATCAACGAGCTGCAGAAGGAGTTCAAGCATCTCGACATCGAAAGTGATCTGGTACGAGTGCTTCGCTCGTTCCTCCCCCCACTAGGTTCCTTCCGTTTTCAGAAGCCCTCGTACCGAAAGCGTCCGGAGACGAGCCACGTGGATTGCGGACGGATACTTGGCGGCGACAAACAGTATCTGGACACCGTTTCCGGACCGTCGAATCGCGTCAAAATAGTCGAGAACGCGAAGCTGGACATGTCGTGCGCGGCGATAATGGATCGGATTCTGCCGAGCGGCGCCACGTTGAGGCCGCTGAAAAGGGGCGTGGCTTTCGCGAGGATCGTGTACGCGGACTATGAGATGATCGAGAAGCAGGTGCAGATGTCCTACCACCCGCAGAACTCGTTCTGTTTCGCCATCGATCGGAAGGCGGCGACGCGGTTCCACGAGCAGCTCAGAGCCATGGCCGAGTGCCTCCCGAACGTTCTTCTCCTTCCAGGTTTGCTCCTGTGCCCGCCAGTTTCGACGGTGAATCCGTGAGTTTCAGATGAGGAGTCCGTCGACTCATCCGGTCACAACATCAATTTGGCGCACTACAACTGCCTCCGAGTGCTCATCAACAAGCCCGGATGGAGCTACGCGATTCTGCTCCAGAATCACGACGTCATCATCAAGTCGGTGTACGAGTTGGAGCAGATTTACGAGTGGCTCGGCGGAGCCAACGACGTCGAGATCACGCCGGAAGCGGGCAGATTGGATACGAAACGATTCAAGTGGGATCCGCGATCGTTGAAACTGTTCCGAAATGGTAAGGATCATCTGAATTCACTGGTGACGATGGATGAGTTGAGTTCAGAGAGCGGGCTGGACGAGAAACTGCTGACGACGCCGATGAAGTTCGCGAAGGGAGCAGCGCAGGGCTCACTGTCTCGAGCCGCAGTCGACTGGATGGTGCGGACCGCCGATCTGAGCACTTACATTGCTCAGTGGAACAATGGGGTGAGCACGCTTTGCTCTCCACTTTCAAACAACATCGATTCTCCGTCTTCCAGTCGTTCGGCGTCGACGAGCAATTCATTCAAAGTTTCCAAGTGAGCTCGGAGCTCGGCATGCCGGGACACTTTACCGACGAATGTCTGAAGAAGGGCAAGAAGACCGATTTTGTGTCCAGGTATGCATGCTGAGTTCAGTTGAGGTGTTCTCAGATGGAGAAGTGGTTCAGAATGTCGCAGTGGATGTACGGCTCGTTCGAGAAATGTGGATCGAAGACGGTTCGGCACGCGATCTGTCTGCTCGGTATCGAGGACTTGCGAACGGTGGCCGCCTATCCGAACTTGATGTTCAACAAGGTTCCACTGAATGAATCCGTTTCGCATCCCTCAATCGTGTCGCCCGTTCCAGATGATGCCCGGATTCGACTATTCGATCGTCGAGTGCACCGCCGAGTTGCTCTACAATCGCACGTTTTTGGGTCAAGAGGACCACCAACTCGAGGAGGACTACTACACGAACATGGTCAATGTGAGAACGGAAACTGAAAAGAGTGTCTGAAAACGGAGGGAAACGGTTTCAGGTGCTCTACCACAAGCATCACAAGGAGCCGGGATTCAAACTGAGCTGCGAGCCCACCTACAAGAAATGGTCCCGACGCGAATATCCGCTTTGAGTTCTACTTCTCGACTAGTTCAGTTCCTTGTTTTTCTTGGGTTTCTCACGGGTGACACTGTAGTGAGAGTATTCGATATTCGGTAATATTTTGTGATTCAATTGATGTAGTAGCTCAGAAATGAACAATGCACCTATCAAAGATCATATCAGCGGAAATGTATCCACGAAACTAGGGTTGGCAAAAGGGGCGTTGGGGCGGCCCCGGCGCCCCGCTCCTGGGGCGGGGGCCGCCCCGCCGCCCCACATGCGGGGCGCCGGGGCCGCCCCCGCCCCACATGCGGGGCGCCGGGGCCGCCCCCGCCCCCAAAGCGGGGCGCCGGGGTCGCCCCCGCCCCAGGAGCGGGGCGGCGGGGCGGCCCCCGCCCCAGGAGCGGGGCGGCGGGGCGGCCCCCGCCCCATGAGCGGGGCGCCGGGGCCGCCCCCGCCCCGGCGGCCCGCGGCATTTTTCGAAAATTTGCCCAAAATAGTCCGTTTGAGCCCATTCTTAAAGCATTCTGTAGACAATTTTGTCATACCTTCGGTTAAATTGGTCGGGTTTCTCGTAATTGTCTTTTTTATGAATGCGAAATCTCGAAAACTTGCAAAATAACTGCGTGAATGACAAAATTGTCTACAGAATGCTTCAAGAATGAGCTCGAACGGACTATTTTGGGCAAATTTTCGAAAAATGCTGCAAGCCGCCGGGGCGGGGGCGGCCCCGGCGCCCCGCTCATGGGGCGGGGGCGGCCCCGCCGCCCCGCTCATGGGGCGGGGGCCGCCCCGCCGCCCCGCTCCTGGGGCGGGGGCGACCCCGCCGCCCCGCTCCTGGGGCGGGGGCGACCCCGGCGCCCCGCTTTGGGGGCGGGGGCGGCCCCGGCGCCCCCAAAGCGGGGCGCCCCCTCAAAGCGGGGCGCCCCATTGCCAACCCTACACGAAACAGTTTATGAGCGGTTGGAAACGGGAAAAAAACCTATTTATGCGGTTTCAATTTGATTTCATCTTTGGTCAAAGCCGGAAATGTTCATTCCGGTGGATGTGATCAGTATCGAATGGGAAAGTGAACCTCAATTTGAATGCTTAAGTCGAAACCTTGTGAGACATGTTTTCAATTATGTGAAGTGTTCGTTAAATGCCCCCCCCCCCTTTGAGCCGGTTCTGAAGGGGTTTTCAACTGTTGTGCCATTTTCACGTGACTTTTGCGGAAATATGTTCATAGTTGAGGATTGCAATTTTAAGGCGAACTTCAAGTTTTCAACTTTGGTACACGCAAGTTTTGTGTCGATACCAGTGCGGCAGAAACTTTTCGAGCTGACCATCTGAGCTGGAAACTTTCCTCTGCGCTACATTTGCGACCGAAGTGCATTGGTAGTAATTCAAATAAGAGCTGAGTACCAGCACCAGGAGAAGTCGTTATTGCCAGGGCTCAAGTACAAGTTAGCATTAGTGCCCTGTCAACGGGAAAGTTCAGTGAGGAGGAAGTCCAAAAGACGAGTCCCCCTCTAGTCACTTCCGTTCAGATTTCTATCTCTCCGATCGCCCGTTTTCATTCGAAACTTGCCATCTTCCTCCCATCCGATTCCGGAAAACCTCACTCAAAGAACGAAAAGGTGGGGAGAGAAGAAACAACAGAGACGCTGCAAAACCGTTGGAAACAATCAACAAAAAAACCCTTACAGCTCGCAACATGAGATCACGCGTTGTACTAACGCGCTCCACTAGACTGCCCGCGAAAGTTCAAATTTCGCGCCAAGTCCAGCAGGGCGCGTTAGCTCGGCAGTGTGATTTCTGTTTCTATCGAAAGTTGCCATCTTCCGCATCTTCGAGTGAACTAACTTTCAGGCTGAGAACTTGCTAACAATTAGAAATGAACGGTATGTGTCCCACTGAATGGAAACTCGTTGAAACACGAAACAATAGGTTCGAAACAGGATGAGAAACTCAGAGAACAATAGTTTTTTCCCAACGAGAAGTATCACATTCGAAGAATCTCACTTCCGTTCGGATTTCTCCGACGATCTCGCCATCCCGTTTCCATTCGAATGCCTGCCATCCTGCGCGTCCGTTCGATGCCGGAAACGTTTTCTCGAAAAGCGAAAAGCGGAGAAAAACACAAGCACTCTGGAGGGGCAGACGACACATAATAAACGTTTATATATTTGATGGTAGATCGAGATTTGAGGAAAGAGAGAGAGAGAGAAGAGTTTGGAATGGAATGGGGCAATCCGTCCCTCCCCTCCCACTCCCTCTCTTTTTCTTTCTTTCAACTGCCAAGCTTCTTTCTCCTCTTCTTCTTCCTCTCTCCCCTCAATTTCCTCGCGGAGAGGTCAATTCAATGTTTATGCCGCCGTCCAAATGCACCACGAGAACCGCCGTCCTGCTCGTTTTCTGCACCACTTGCCTTGTCTCGATCTACTCGACGCTTCCGCGCATCGCAAGGTTTTGGGACTCCCGGCGAGCTGAGAACGTGATCTGGCGCCGTCGCGAAACGCAACACTTGGATTGTGCGAGGATACTTTCCGGTGACAAGGTGTGTTTTCGAGGAGCATCTACTGCAGAAGTTGGCCCGAACTTTGTCTAAGTTTCTATTGAAATGGTTCTGTGACACACAGTATCAAGGTTTTTGAGAAATTTTTTTGAAAGAATGGCACAGAGAACGTCTGAAAATAGTGACTTTGAAGAAAGTTACCAGAGGACACTCTAAGGGGTAAACTTCAAACTGAAATATCTCGGAAACTAGAAGATTTACAAAAAAGTTGTCAACTACAAACATGTTCAGCGTAAAATTTCCCATGTTTTTGTAGTTAACAATTTTTTTCCAACTAATTCCATTTTCAAGATATACCCTGTCAAAGTTCGAACTTCTAAGAGCACTTCTATCAAAGACGGTATGCAGGTTTTCGGACAAGATCCACAAGAACACTCATAACTCGCTTTGAAATTAGGATTTTCAAACTCTCTTTGAGCCATTTGACAGATCTCAAAATGCTCTATTATTTCTGTTTTTCGATCATTTGCTAGGTCCGAGCACAAAAAAGTTGTGCTCACATTTCAGAGCTACACCGCCCGATTCACGGGCGACAGTCGCATCGCCCTGGTGCCGAACCTGCGCAACCTCGACATGTCGTGTCGAGCCGTCCAGAATCGCGTCTACCCGTTCCGATACCATCTGAATCGTCTGAAAGTGGGCGTGACGTTCGCGCGAGCCGTCTACAAGGACTACGAGTTTCTCGAGAAACAAGTGCAGGCGTCCTATCATCCGAGCAACTCGTTCTGCTTCGTTCTCGACTCGGACGCCACCGACGACTTCCGGTGGCGGATGAGGCGGCTGGCGAGGTGTCTGCCGAACGTGCACGTGCTCGACGACGAGCTCAATCTCGACTCGGCGGGCCATTTCATGAATCTGGCGCACTTTCGGTGCATGGAGGAGATGCTCGACGTGCCCGACTGGGACTATTTCGTCCTGATGCAGGTACGTCGCCTTTTGTGTCGTTCTCTCAGAATCGGGATTTCAGAATCACGACGTCATCGGCAAGTCGATTTACGAGATTTCGCGCATTTTCGAGCTTCTCGACGGCGCGAACGATGTGGAAATCGGCGAGGAAGTGGGCAGGCTCGACACGAGCTTGAAGTGGGATGTGAAGCATTTGGACTTGTTCCGAGATGGTGGCCTGGCTGAAGCGTCGAGGAGAATCTGGAAATCTGAAACATTTCCAGAGTCTGAAGTCGCTCCCGAATATCTGAATAGGACTCTGACGATGGCGAAGGGCTCGGTGCAAGGATCGTTGTCGCGGGAAGCCGTCGACTGGATGGTTCGGACTGTCGATCCGCGCAAGTTTCTCGATCAGTGGAACATCGGCGTACCGTAATCCAGTCGGCTCCCCCGTTCACCACCGTTCCGTTTTCAGCGTTACGGTGTCGACGAGCAGTGGCTTGCGACGTTCCAATCGAGCGAATTTCTCGAAATGCCCGGCCACTTCACAAGACAATGCCTGAATTTCACGGGAAAACGGACGGATTTCATAAGCAGGTGCGTGAGAAACTTTCCATCAATGAAAACGGGATTGTTTTCGAGATGGAGCAAGTGGGCGTTTATGGACGAGAAAGCGGAAAAGTGCGCGAGCCAGACAGTGAGGCACGGAGTGTGCCTTCTCGGAATCGAGGACCTGCCGATGGTGGCCCAGATGCCGAATATCATGTTCAATAAGGTGGGGACGCGTTTTTGAAACTCGTTCAAAGCTCAGAAGATGGACAGAAAACGAACAGAAGTCCGCCACTGGCGGGCGCAATTCCGGCGCCACTGGCGTCATCGCGCCGCCACTGGCCGACTTTGAAGCGCCACTGGCGGTAGGGCGCGTATTCTGGCGTATGTAAAGCGGATGACTGGCCGATGTCAGGCGGCTACCCGCCATTTGTCTGACATAACTCTTCTAGTTCCCATGATAGTTCAGTTTGAAATTCATCACTTGGTTACGCTGCAAGGTTTTACGGTATTCTACGTCACTTGTTCTCCTTCTCAGATGCTTCCTTCTTTCGACTATTCGATCGTCGAGTGCACCGCCGAGCTGCTCTTCAATCGCACGTTTTTGGGTCAAGAGGACCACAAACTCGAGGAGGACTACTACACGAACATGGTCAATGTGAGCTTTCGAAGTCATTCGAAATCCAGACTCGGATTGCATTTTCAGGTCGACTATCACAAGAATCGCCGGAAACCCGACTATAAGTTGAACTGCACACCCGGTTATGAGCCCTGGAACTCTCGGAAATACCCGTTTTGAATGAAGTTTTCATCCGCGTTTCGGAGAGTGTCGTTTCGAGTGCAAAGTATCTTCTCCTTCTCCTTCTTCTTTTTCTTTTCTGTGCCAAGTGCGGATGACTTTTGGTGGGCGAGCGGAGCCCTGATTAACTGATTCATTGGAATGCACAAAGTGTGAGCGAGTAACTAAGTCAGTCACTTCGACTCCCCTCCAGTCTACATACTACTCCATACTACTACTACTCATACCCTGCCCCCTCCCCTCCCCCCTACTCTCGCTTCCCACCCTCCTCCTCCTCCTTTCACAATGCTCTCTGCGTCTCAACTGTCGCGCGTGCTCTCTCGCCTTCTCTCCGTCTCTCACTCTCTCTTTTCTGATTTCTGGAGGTCCTCTCCTCCAAGGTCTCCGCGGGTTCTTGCTCCGGCGAGCCCTGTGTGTGTGTGTGTGTGTGTCTCTGCCATCCCGCCCCGACATTTTTATTCCCCCCCCCCCCCTTTTCGCATCGCTCCTCGTCGTCGTCGTCGTCATTTTTCACTTTTTGGTCCGTCAAAACAGCGAAAAGGATGCGTCAGGCGGCCAATAATCGACTCAGAAGTTTCGAACGAGAGATCCATCTGTTGAGGTGAGCGCTGAAAAGTCTTCCGATGCTCCGAAAAAATCCTGTTTTCTCCCACAATCGCAATCGTTTTGTACCGCCCCGACTCCAAAATTTAACGAAAAACGTCGAGTGAGAGATGAAATTTGACACCAGAAAATTGAAAACCATTGAAATACATAAACTGGCCATTTTCAAAGGTCAACACAAACGGAAAACCTCTTGAACTTTGCTGAAAATCTGAAAATCTCAGGCAAAAAGAAGTCGAACTAGACACGAAATCGGATACATTTGTTGTGGCTGGGAGGGAATCGAGGGAGAAATCGTCAAATTTCATCCGGAAAACCCGTCTAGACGCCGTGAAAAACGAGCCACTTCGGGCTGAAAATGACAGTCGCCGACCTAGTTCTCACCCGAAAATCCCCCGGATATTCGCAATTTTCGATCGTGTCTTTGTTTCAAAAGTGTGCTCGCGAACAAATATTTGGTTTTCGCGCCTTTGAAATCTTCCGATTTTCGGGTTGAAAAGCCGCGAAAATTCCCCCAGTTTTCATTGGGATTTTTGTGCTTTCTGAAATTTTCAGCTTGTTTTAGTCGTGAAAACAGTGAGAAGGAGAGAAAAAGGAAAAAGAAATGCATGGGGGGGGGGTCTTTTCTTTATTACTGACTCTTTGGGGCGGAAACTGAAAACAAGACAATGTTTCCTTTCCATTTTTTGTTTCCTTTTGCTCTCAGTGTTGACAACTTTCCGTTGTTTTTATGTTGTTGTTGTTGTTGGCCCGACCAACCAACACCGCCGACGAAAAGTTCACATTTCTCTCTCTCTCTCTTTCTCTCTCTGTCTCTCTGGCTCTCTCTCTCTCTCTCTCTCTCTCTCTCTCTCTCTCTTTCTCTCTCTCTCTCTTTTTCTCTCTCTCTCTCTCTCTCTCTCTCTTTCTCTCTCTCTCTCTTTCTCTCTCTCTCTTTTTCTCTCTCTCCCTCTTTCTTTTTTCCAAAACGTTATATCGTGCAATCCGATTGAAATCTCGTGGGAAAAAAAAAAAAAAAAAGAAAAAGAAAACGGAAGACAATCCGTTTGCGATGATTGAAGAAATGGGTGTGAACGTGTCGGCGGCGGCGCCGACAAGAGAAGCGAAACATGAGAAACGAGGCGATCCGATGGGATTTGGGAAGAACAGAGAATTCCGATGGAAAGCCGAATTTTGAAGGAATTGCGAGAAGCGGAGTGAAAATTGAAGTGAAACGAGGGACCATGGTATACGCTTTGCCTCGGTAAATGATCAGGAAAACTGAAGACATTGATCATTTACCGAGGTAAACTGTTGATGCTTCTGACAGCCCCGGATACCTCACAAGAGGCACTTTCTTAAAAGTCTTCGAACTGAAAATATCAAAGAAACAATCCAAAGTCCATCTCGAATTGCAGTCAATTTGTGACCGAAAACGTTTTAACCTTCCTTCACTCATCATCAAATGTAGATGATTGAATTGAAACCACTGGAGTTTCTGAGCCAGTTTCTGTGAATCGTACCACTACCAAACCGTGTAGTGAGCGATGTTCATGCAATTGGACAACTCAGCAGGTTTCTCTCTCTCTCCCAGTAGTACTTTCTTCCGACCCGGCCCGGTTCGAAGTTTCACGATCAAGTTCGATACCGTAATGCAAATCCAGGGAACGAGAATACAGTAACGAAAGGTTTTCGAACTTTTGCATTAGAAGGTAAAACGTGAAACAGCAGGCTGCAAATCGGAAGAAGGCCATCCCCCACTTTTGTGAAGCCATGAGATTTTTGATCGGAAGATGACTTGACGTCTTCTGAATCAGATGCAAGGCAAGATTTTAGGCGATCCAGCGGTTTCGGTGGGAACTGTGCTTCAAGAAACTAGAAGTGGGATTCTTGGAGCCACTCGTGACATCTTCAGCTGTTTCGACGTCAGAACCGGAGTTCAGATGTTGCCTAGTGTTTCACTATCAGTGATGACTAGAAGGTGCAGAATAATAAAGTCTGTGTGAGTCTATACTTTCCAGACTCATTTCGAGATGTTCTTTCCTGTCTTGCGACCAAAACGAAACCCTCACGTCTTCAGAACACAAGAATCAGTTTGATTTGCACGCTTTTCTGATTTCAGACTTCTAATTGTGACCTTTTGCCAGCAAAGCGTGGCTCAAAAGAGCAGCAGAGGTGCTCACCGGCTCCAAGAATCCAGTTTGACTCGAAAGTATGCATGTCGAATGCAACACGTTTCCGTTCGCTTCTCGATTGTTTATCGGGCGGGTCCCTGCGAATCTTCATGCTTTTCCAGTGAATTTATGACTCGAGAAGCAGGGTGGTCCGAATCCTTTTTCTCCCTTTTCTTTTTCCCCCAAAATCTGCCCCCCGCCTCGATTTCTGGCTGCTGTTCCACAAAACACGAGCAGAAAACGGCGAGGGTTGTCAATCAGCCCGCCCGTCCGCGGACCCCCCTGTTTTCTCGTTATTTCATATTGGCCCCCCCCCCCCCGTCCAGAAACATGTGTAGCACGAGCCAAACACTAAAAGAGCCCAAGAGAGAGAGAAAGAGAAACATGCTCCGCGAGCCAGTTTTTCGTGCTCCTCAGGTTGAGGTTACATTTTTGTTTCCCCCCTCTATTACTCAGTGTTCTGCCATCAAAACAAAACCCGCGTTTTCTATTAGTTTCCCACGATTTTCTGACTCACTTTTTTGCCGGTTTTTGGCAAGATTCTCTGTTCAAAAAACAACATCCGTTACGAAAACTTTACATACCGTAAACCTCTTCGTAATGGAGAACTTCAATTTAAGATATCTCGAAAACTAGCAAAGTTATGAGAAAGTTGTCAACTACAAATATGATCAGCATAAAATTTCCAATATTTTTGCAGTTGACAACTTTCTTCTAACTATTCCAATTTTCAAGACGTGCCCTGTCAAAGTTCGAACTTCAGAAGGGCCGAGTCCTTGAGCCAGCAAATGGCCTAAATCGCCGACAAACCGTCTCTTCCGTGCGAGACCGAAGCCAGGCCCCTTTCCAATGTTACCGCCACCTGCATCGCAATGGAGCGCACTTCCATTCCCTCTCAACTCTAGTCTTCCAAACGTTGTATGTACAACAGAGCGCAGTTGCATCTGAACACGTGGCTCCATCCCGCAAATTATATGTTGGAAATGTCGCGAGAACCCATTCATTTCACGTCGTCCGTTTTTTTTGTTCCGCTCCGCCGCCGTCTTGTTCGTTCTCGTAACAAGTCGCATAAATCACTCACATTTGAGTGTATAGTGAACGTCTTCTGCTCCTTCTTTTCCTCAACGCCGCCACTTTCCTCTCCCACCCCTTTTCCGTTTCTTTTTCGTCGGCCTCCAACCATATCCCCTTCACTCTTCAAGATATAATGGCCGGAAGTCGTCCGGAAGCGGCTCAATTGAGCCCCCGGGCCTGCTTGGCAACTGAATGCTCTGAGCGAGGTGCGGCTCTCGGCGAGAAACAAGAAACGACACTGTGTGGGGTGTTGAATCCGGAATTGAGCAAGTTCGTGCTCCATTTGCGTGACCTACTTTTGTCTCTGAGAGAAAAGAATACAATCTTCTTTGGTTTTCTTTGCGGGAACATGTTCCATTCCTCTTCGTTTCCCCCCACTCCCCCAAGGGAATCCGTTTCGTTTCGTCTCCGTTTATTTTTTTTCTCGGTCTTCCTCTTGTTTCTTCTCCTCCTTCTTCTTCGTCCAATAATTGATTTGCCCCATGGTGAGCCCCTTCGTTGGGCTCTTCGAGCTGGAGCTCTCGGAGCTCGCCGAGCACTTCTTCACCCTCTTTTTCTATTACCCATTCGATTCGCAGTAAACGAGAAGAACAGAAACGCGTAAATCTTCAATTACGTGGTACCGCAAATGAGAAGATTGATGTATTCTCGGTTTTTCTCTCTCGTGCTGGGAGGCTCCGCTCACTGTGCCTTTAAAGCCAAGGTACAGTAATCTTCGCGGCGAGACCTTCCTCGCTTCTTCTTGTTTGATGTTCCGAGTGCGTTCTCATTTTCAATTCTTCTTGAATGGTGGTCCCTCGCCCTCTTCCCCCCGGGGGGACCACTCCACAAAATGAGCACTCAATGGTCACGCATGAGCACAGAGAGAGAGAGAGAGAAACTCTCGGACAAATGAGCAAATTGAGCATGAGAGCATGTGGAGCACATAAGATGCTCTGCTCTTTCGGTCGATTTGTCTCAATTTTGGAAGATGGAGCCGCCCCGCCCCCGCCTCTCCGCCCACTGACTCATTTTGTTCACTTTACAATGTGTCTCACAGTGGTGACGACCTAGTTCTTATCTTTCCCGTTTTTTTTTTCTATGCCCTCGGGATGCCGATGCCGGCGCGGAGAGATGGCCGAGCGGTCCAAGGCGCTGGTTTAAGGCACCAGTCCAGAGTTTCACGGAATTCCATTACCCTTTTTCCACTACCCTTTTTCCGCGTTTTTTGGCGTTCCATTACCCGTTTTCCGTTACCCGAAAAATTTCAGAATTTCCATTACCCGATTTCCGTTACCCGAAAACTTAGAAAAAATTCCATTACCCGATTTCCGAAACCCTAAAAAAAAGGTTCATTTCCACGGAAAAAAGCACAATTATTTCCAAGAAGAAATAGTAAAAAGTGAAAAAGTTAAACACTACGATTCTCCAGCATAGCGCATGCGCACGGTTTAGCCCGTAAATCGACACGAGCAAAATTTTTTAAAAACTTTTTTGAAAATGTGTTTCCATTACCCTTATTCCACTACCCTTTTTCCGCGTTTTTTGGCGTTCCATTACCCGTTTTCCATTACCCGAAAAAATTCAGAATTTCCATTACCCTTTTTCCGTTACCCGAAAAAGTTTTGAAATTTCCATTACCCTTTTTCCGAAACCCTAAAAAATAAAAAGGGTTCCGTTACCCGTTTTCCGAAACCCTAAAATGAAAATTCCTTTTCCGTGAAACTCTGCACCAGTCCCTTCGGGGGCGTGGGTTCGAATCCCACTCTCTTCAGTAACATTTTGCGGGTGTGAAAGAGCCCAAAACACCAAGTAAACGCTGTCTTCGAGGTATCGTGCGTTCGAGTCCCACTCTCTCCCCAACACTTTTTGTTTAGTTTTAGTTTCGTCATCGACATGACACTAATTCCTTGGGGCGAGACAAACAAAATGAGAGAATCCGCTCTCGAATTTCGCCCCCCCCCCTTTCCGTCGCGATTGAAAATGAAAAAGTTTTCGGGGTGCCCCGAAAAGTGAAATTTGATCTTGAAGAGGAGGGAAGGAGGAAAAGAGCAGGAGGAGAAGAGATTTCGGCTCGAGATTACCCACTTTTTCCCTCCAAACGTCTCTCTCTCTCTCTTCACTCATTTCGAACGCAAATCTCATCAAAATTTCATGGCATTGCAGTTTTTTCTCAAAGTTTCCTCCCCAACAACTCTCACGAGTGTGTGTTTTGTTTTTGCAGAAGGATGGACGGTGAGACGGCACTGCTCGACGAGTACAACTCGAATTTGGCGTCGTCGAGTTCGGCGTCGGATGTGGGCGATCGCGCGAATACCGGAAGGAACTACCATAAAACGACCGAGTTCAATGAGTGAGTGGTTGCATTTTTGGAATTCGTCGGCGGGGAGGCACCGCCCCACTTCTTCATTCCATCTGAAGGCATTCGAATCATTTCCACTCGGCTTCTTCTTCTTTTTCTTCACCCGTCGTTGCCTTCTACCCCCCCCCCCCCCATACACTTTCAATATTTTCTTTTTCTTCTCCTTCTTCGTGTCCTTTCGCTTCTACACTTTCTTTAATTTATCTCCCTTTTTTCGTGCCCTCAGGAGGCGTGAAAAGAAGAAAAACGACGTGCACGCGCGCCCTTTTCTGGGTCATTTCGCATCGAAATATTTCATTTCGGCAGTGAGAGAGAGAGAGTGGATCCCTCCTCGAGCAGTTTTCAGGATACAATTTGAAGAAGTTTCTTCAGAAGAGACCTTGTTATTCTTCTCCCCCCAGCCTCCTAGCATTCTTCTCCGTCTCCTTCTTGCCCAAATATGCATGCATTCATAATTTCTTCCACCCCTCCTCTGCCTCCCATTTTCCGAATGAAGAGGTCTCCAGGAGGAGAAGGAGGAGGAGAAGGAGGAAGCACTAAACACTTTACACCCTTTCTTTTTCTCCCCATTCTTTTTCTTCTTCATCTTCTCCTTCCCCCCACCAACCTTGTCATCTTTACGATGCCGGCGTGCACTTGGAGTTTTTTGCTCACTTCGCGAGCTCATCAAATTTTAATTTTTTTCGCGAGTTGGCTGTCGTCGTCGTCAAAACGAATCTGAAGAGAGTGGGATTCGAACCCACGCCCCCGAAGGGACTGGTGCCTTAAACCAGCGCCCACAGGTAAACCGCGATGCGCGAACGATGAGCCACTGAGCCGTACGCTGATTAGTATCTGAGGAACAACTGGTGGCCGAATTAGCGGTCGACTGATGGCTCATTGTTCGCGCATTGCGTTCGGCGCGCGCGCGCGGCGTTCTCGGCTCGCTGATCGCTCACCAATCGCGTTTTGAATTTCCTTTTCGCTGTTCACTGTTCGTTGTAACGTGGAAATTTTCATTAGAACGGAATATAACAAAAAGTTAACAAGGAAAATTGTGAAAAAAAGAAGTTGGAGATCGACAACAATGAAGCGAAAGTTCAGACAAAGAATCATTCCCAGTTTCGCTGGTTCTCGGAGTTTTCCATCACTTCGAGCTCATCGAAGTCCGGTTCTTCGTATGGCTCGTAAGGCTGGAAGCCGTTTTCGAACTGTAGGTCTTCCTCCTCTCCAAGCTCGACATCGTCCTGTGTTCTCACCAGGTGAACCGGCGTCTCTCGACGACGAAACTGAGCGTCCCTGCAAATCAGAGTTCGTATATGATTTCACTTCACCTTATACTTTTTCAATTGGGTTTTGAAGAAGTCCAGCTTTTCGCGGATTTCTGGTTGTGACACTCTCGTCGTGCGGGCACGGCTGCTGAAAAGAAGACAGGCAGTTACAAAAACCCGAGATGAACTCACATGAAATTTCTGACGATGCCCTTCACGTGCGCCGCCAAAGCCGGAACGGAAAAAGATCCGGCGGTGATGCCGAATCCCTCCTTCATGATCACTGAATGAATGTGTTTTATATGAAGTTCTCGGAAACAAAACTTCTACTAACCAGCCAGCTTTTCAAAAAAGTCATTGTTGATCACCGGGTAGTGGCACTTTCTCGACGACTCCGGGGCCGAGAAAACGAACAGAAACTCGTCGCGTGCTCGGATTTGTTCCATGATGAAGAGCGTGGCCATTTCGAGGCTTCGAGTCAACGTTTTGCCGGCCCAGGCTGCTGTCGATGCCGAAGAGATCAGAGACGAGAGGAGCACTTTTCTCCCTCCGGGCAGATGAGTTTCTCCATCCGCTCTCATAGCCGCTTCGAGATCAAAAACAGTGTTCTGGAGCAACGCCTGAACCTTTTCGTGAACATTGTTGAGTTGAAGATGAACTCACTCTCGAGCTCACTCTTTCCGTGGTTCTCCTATTGGACTGGTACAAGTCGTAAGCCACCATCTTCGCAAGCGACTCCACCGGGGTGTCCCTGATTGTCGGTTCCATCGACAGCAGCACCGCTGCATACCAATCTGCTCCTTTCTTGTTCTTGAAGAGCTTCTCCAGATTCTCCTGCAATGTGGTTTTTCATGCACGCTTTCCACGATGTTTTCTTGATCACCTCGCATTTCTCTTGAGAAAGAGCAACACGATCCGACGAGAAACACGTGTTGTCGATGACTGCGACTGTATTCCACAAATTCCCATTTGAGCTTGCAACTTTCGGTCTTTTCTGGTGGTCGCTCGGCGAGTCTCGGGCTTGAGAAGAACAGCGAGAAGAACAGCCCACCGGCAACCCTCTCTTGAGTCGTCTCTATAAATTCCCGAATAATTTTGTGTTTTCGTAAGAAATTACCTCCTCCGCTTTCGTTTTCGGCGATTGGCGGAGCTGTTGCGTCGTCTGGTGTGGCGATCCGTGTACTCTCAGTGCCTGGAAAGCTCTCGCGGTCCTTTTTGGAGTATCAAACACTCTAGACATGACGAAAACTGAAAAAAATTGGCTCAGGGACACCGCGTGTAGGTAAAGCATAGTTATTATCATGAAAAAAGCAAGAAGATATAACATTTTCACGGAAAAAAAGCAATAGAACGGAGAAAAACACGAGAGGTTCGAGCAAAGGGGGCCACTAATTAGCGAACAGTTAGCGACCGATTAGCGAATGTTTCTCGAGTGATTAGCGAATGTTTCTCGAGTGATTAGCGAAGAATGGCGTTAATGGTGAACGAAAGCTCCATTAATTTGCAAATAGAAGCCTGCGTTTCCATCATTCAGATAGCAGCCCACTCCTTTCATCTGATCGATTTCAATTATTTCTCGTTCACCGCTGGGTTTTCCGTGAATGAGTCCAGCGAACCGTTTCAGCTGCCCCAAAACATTGTAGTAGTAAGTGTTGCCTGGGCGATCCATTTTTTCCGCCATTTCTCGAATGAGAGAAAACTGTTCGGATGGTCCCAAAGAACGAATTCTCTCGGCGAGAATCACGACTTTCTCTCCGTATACGCATGCGGCTACGAACCTATAGCAGGCATGAATCCCATTCATGTTTTCCGCAAAAAAGATGTCTCTTCCGCAGTTTTTGCCCTTGTAGCTCGACTCGAGGCGTCCAAGTGGGAGAAGAAGCGATGCGAAATAGCGACAATGAGAAATCTCTGGCAAGAAATCGTTCGAATCGAGCTTCTCGATCGGGTTTCTCCATGTCGGATCAGGTTCTCGAAGTTCTGGCGTAAAAGCAAGAAAGTTGATTACTTCGGCAGTTTTCCCTTTTCGCGCGCGTTTCAGCACCTCCCGTCGCACTGAAGAGTGGAGAAACACTCTGAAAACTGTCCCGCTCAGTGAATTTAACTCAGAAACACGTCACCTCGACGCCACAGACTCTGAGAAACCTTTCGTCATCTGCGAGTTGAACCCTTTGAGCGAGTATTTATAAAAGTGCTCGTAAGTGAAAGTAGAGAGGGGTGCGACGTTCCCAAACTGATTGATCACAAACGGAAGGTGGCAAAGGAACTCCTAGAAATGTAACTTTTCAGTGGTTAAGAGAGCTTCAGAGGGCTCACGTGAGCTTTCGTCGTCATGTATCGGGAAGAAGCATGACTGAGGGCCCATCGAGCAGCGGCTGTCATGTGGACATAAAACAGATCAGCTTTGGGAGCGTTAGTATACATTCCGTTGACAACAAGCATAAGCGACACAATCGTGAGACGCGCTTCCGGAGAAAGCGTCGGATTGACGAAAGCGGCAAGCCCGAACTGGACACGGAAGAACTGCAAGAAATCCGCAATGGAGTGCGTGTTTGTCTGTGCTCAAATGTGACATGGCGTCAAAATTACAAATCTTACTGTGATTTTCTGTGATCCGCTGCACATGTCGGTAGCTCTAAACTCTGAGGGAGCTACGACGGAGTTACAAAGCTTTTCATGGAGTGCCGATTCGTTGCAGAATAAGTCAGATTTTCGAGGATCCTTGTCGCTAGTTGATAGTGTCTCTGATGTGATTAGAGGGAAGATTCCTTCGGATCCGTTGTGCAACAGATCGACGATTGTGTCATAGGGGTAGACGAATGAAACTACTTTTGGCGGCACACTCCCGAATCCGTGGGCTCCGTTCTCAGCGTCTTCGTCGGTCAGTTGGCCGTTTCTGACAACGTTTCGAGCTGAATTCTGTGAATGATTGCACAACACACCCAAGTTGCGAACCTCGCGCCATTGTCTTGTGGTGCGTGCCACTACACATTCCAAAAAAGCAAGATCCTTCCGAGTTGCAGCCTTTGAAACCGAAAAGCGATCTTTTTGCCTGTAACTGATGCCAATCACTTTACTTTTTCAACGAAAACTAACAGGCTGATCCGCCGTCCATGACACGATATTGAACCTGAACTCTTTTCCTTCGAGTTCTCCCACGTCGTGTTCGACATCTGTGTAGATGTACGGTAGAATAGCATTCCAGAAGGCTGTAGATGGGTTGACAGTGCCTTCCACGAGTCCCTGGAGCACCAGATTTGGTGCTTTTTGCATCTCCGCTGTTGGAAGATCGATCAGCATCATGGTGATCGGCCACAACTTCTTTCTGAAACATCCGGCTAAACTCAGAAAAACTTGTTATCATTCACTTTGTGTTGCCAACCATCGAGACACCATCGATGCTGGCGATCACGGAAAGTTCGAGTCTTCCTGGCGACTCCACTTCCCTGAGCTTACGCAGATACGATCCGTTCAAGTTATGATGCTTTTCCTTCCCTGCTTTCAATAGCCCTCTGATATACAAAATGTCTTCTATGAAATATTCCACGATATCAGTCAGTTCTTTGGATCCTCCTGCTCTGATGTACTTCAAAATCGGCCCGCAACTGAATATAATTCAGAACTTCTCCACGCTATGTTCGCCCTACCATGTTTCCGATTGTGACAGTTCAGTTCCACATGAGTTACAGATATAGTGCTTGTTGTACGTAGTCAGCTCGTTCTTCCAGATTTCAAGTGCGTCCCGTTTGAAGTCAGGGTCGTTATGAGAAGAGAGAAAACGCATGAAGTCTGAATTGAGGCTCCTAGTTCGTAAAACTGCTTAGGACATACCAGCGTGTGTTGCACGTGACATACATGCAGCAGCAACAAAGACTAATACGCTGTCCGAGACTTTTCCCAGCAGTTGGGATAGTGCTGAATGTACATAATACTCGCACTGCCTCTAAACTTCTGTAAGCATACCTGTCCCCCCACTCGTTTCTCTTATTAATTCAGAACCCTCGTTTTCTGCCGAAAAAGTATAGTGTTCTCTTTCGTAGTTTTGATCGGGACGCGCATCTTCCCTTCTGTCTGCTTCTTCTGTGTTCCCTTCGAGTTCATCGTTTTCCGATCCACTACTGGTAGCTCCTGAATTTGAAACCTCTTGATTTCACAAGAGGTTCATGCCTGACTTTTCCTCTTGAGCGGTGGGAAAGCCCTTCTATTGGAGCGAACCATGCCGACTGATCCTATGTATTCTGGAACACTGCGAGAAAAATGAGGGCGGAAAAAAGAGACGACAAAAAACGGAGAACTTGGAACAAATCTAGCGAAAATCGTGAAAGTTAGCATAAAAAACCGGAGAGTGTAAGCGATTCCTCTCAGTAACTATCCAGCGATCGGTAGCTGATACGACAAGAACTTCATAATTTCCCGCTCGATTGCTCTCCAATAGCTAATCAATCGGCCATCCGTCGCCTACGAAATTTCCTCGCGCTTCAGTCGGCCACCGTACGTCAACTGCGTTCGGCCGTACGCCAGTTTACGTACGATGGCTGATCAATCAGCCATAGTTCGCACATCGCGTCTACTCAGCAATCCGCCGCAAACTCCTCGCCTACCGCGGTTTACCTGTGCCTTGGACCGCTCGGCCATCTCTCCGCGGCTGGCGCCAGCCGCCCGAGGGCGTAAAGAAACAAAACGAGAGATGGATAGTGATAGTCATACGACTGCTCCCTCCAATATTCTTTCATTGACCCATAAATAATTCAGGATCGTAATCCGATCCTTCTATTATTATTTTCCAGCTCAATCGTCGTCGAGTCATTCCTTTTTTCCTGTGTCCTCCGGTTCCATTCCTTCGACTTCATCAAAAACAGAAGATCGTCTTTCCGCTTCTTCTTCTTCTTCTTCTAATTATCTTTTCTCTGCGTCTCTTCGAATCGCGTCCTCTCTTTCTTGTCCCCTTTAATTAATGTGTCCAAATCCTCTGTGTGAGTGTGTCTCTCGCGGTCCAAATTTTGGTCCTTGTCTCATTTCTTTTGCTCATTAGAAGGATGGGGCTCTCCTCCAGAAAACGACTACTCCTTCGTGTTTTCTCTGGGAACAACGCGAAAAAAAGAGAAATGCTTTCATTTTAATTGGATTTCCGGAGAAACACCGGGAGAAGTCAACGAAGACGTGGACGTCAAAACAACAACACTGGTCTTCTTCGTCTTCGTTCCAACAAGACAAAGTTTCATTTCGTACCACCGACGAGCCATATTCCATTCTTTTGAATCAGAGAATACGCGCTCACGTCATCCCTTTTCCCTCCCATTCCGCTTCATTTCATAGAGCCCCTCTTACTTTCTCCGGAAATCTCTCGATCGAGTCGAGCCGTCCGAGAAAAGAAAACAATCTGAAGAGAGTGGGATTCGAACCCACGCCCCCGAAGGGACTGGTGCCTTAAACCAGCGCCTTGGACCGCTCGGCCATCTCTCCGCGACCTGCGGCTGCCACTTGAGGGCGTAGAAGAGCACGAGAGTAGTGCACTTGTCGCCTGTTGACACACTTTCCATAAATCGAATTCCACCTCGTTTCAGATCCTCCAACGGCTTCCCGTCGTGTTCCCGTTATCCGTACGACATGACACAAGTCAACGGACAGGTCACTGTTGTTCAGGTAAACTAATAATCCTCGAATCCCCATCGAATTCCGAGTTGCAGCCAGGATCCTCACAACCGGATCGTCTCGAAACCGCTGTGGACATCAACGACGGCGACACGGACATCGAGGAGGAGCTGTCGCACTCTTGCAAACAGGTGATAGTGCCTTCGAAGTCGCAAGTGCTCTTTTACGTCTCCACGTGCACCCATCTTCGACTCAACCATCAGGGATCCGAGTTACAGGTGAGCAGAGTCTATTCCAAAGTTCTATCAAAAATCGCAATCATCCAGGTCACCGATCCTTCCGACTTTCCGCTTCTGGACATTTGGTCAGAGAATGTGTG
This sequence comes from Caenorhabditis sulstoni, assembly GCA_963966605.1. NCBI lineage: Eukaryota > Metazoa > Nematoda > Chromadorea > Rhabditida > Rhabditidae > Caenorhabditis > Caenorhabditis sulstoni. The sequence continues at coordinate 7,864,788 of OZ016476.1, read as the reverse complement.
CGACGAGGCGCCGTTCTGGATCGTCGAGTCATATGGTACACCTCCTGAATCGCTCTCCACGTCATCTGAAGCAATGTCTTCTAGGTCGTCGAGTTGCCGTGGTCACCGACACCGCTCCCCGTTCGATCCTCTCCCTTCTGATCCCGTTCTTCCGACCACGGAGGACAGTTCCAACCTTCTCGATCATCGATTGGAACGGAGAAGTGCTCGGTTACTACGCCCTCGGTAAGCTACCGTAACCCCCGCTCTTCCTCCTCACCCTTTGTTTCGCGCAGGAAACGACGGCATCGAGGTGCAAGACACGCGCCACGACGCCATCGCCAAAGCGTTCTGCGAGCCGGACCCATCGGGCGGTTCCACGTGGCGAGTGGTTTGCGAGAAGAACGCGCAACGTCAACTGGCGATTCTGACGCCCGACGGCCGTCTCTCGTTCTCGTCCGAAATCGCGTTGCCGCTGAAACTGCTCCTCATCTGCACACTGAGCCGAGCCGTCGTCAACCGCACCTCCTCCTCCTCGTGTTTTCCGTTCTTTCGTTGATCACAAACGACTACGGTACGCTCGGTTCGGTTTCCGCAATCTGTTCGCCACGTCTCGCTCCGATTCCACCGAACCGCTCCTTTTGAAATCGCCGTATCTCACCGACAATCGAAACTATCATCAAGAGACGTTCGTTTGAGCTGTCTCCGAATTCCGTTGTTGTGTATCAGTATGGGGGCATGGATGAGGCCGAAACTTTTTTGGACTAAAGTGTATCGAAACGGTCAGTGAACATAAAGTTTAGATCGTTTTAAGATCTTTCGAATGGCGCAAAAAACGTCGAAAAACATCAATTTTCAGGAGAGTTACGAACGTTTTCGTGGCGCGACCTTCAATTTCCGTTTCACTGGGAAGTCGCGCCACGAAAACTTGCATAACTTCATTGAAAATAAAGATTTTGAGACGTTCTTTAGACCATTCAAAAGATCTTAAAACGTTCTACATTTCTTGTCATTGGACATTTTTTGTCACTCCCATCACAAAAAAGTTGTGGCTCTTCCCGTGCAACAACTCTTCTGTATATAAAGATTTCTTCTTTGAAACGTGGAAAAAAGTGACCTAATTGTAAGCAAAACCGGAAATGTACATGAAGAAAGTGGTTAAACGTGTCGTTCGCGCGGCCGAAGGGAATCACTTGTCGTTGAATTCGGGATGCGCCAGAGTGTAGGCACGGTATCCGGCGAGGAAGCTGGCGATGATCTGTGAAAACGGAGAAGAAGAGTTCGAGAACATTCTGAACCCAGTCTTGCGTGCCGAGTGAAACGTGATAAAATGCACACTCTCCGCTTTTACGATTCTGCTCGCTTATCGTCACGCGCGCCGTTTTTATTGAGTGCTCCCTCGCTTTCTCATAAACTACCCGTCGACTGGGTTTGATCTCGTGCTCTTCAGTTCGACGGAAAAATGCGACGAAAACGTTGTGGTGATGTTTGGCAGAGCAAACACGTCGCCGCGAGTCACCGTAACCCGTGTCTCACCTCCACAACGAGCACTCCCATCGACGCGGCGCCCAAGTACTGCGCGTCGGACGAGATGCGATTCCGGATGATCTTCTCGCATCCCTGAACGTCTTCTAACTATTTCGACGAGTCTTCTGAATCCGCACTCACGTCGTTATAGTGTCTCGTGTAGCAGTGCAGCGCCTCCAGATTCGCCGACGTCGCCTGAACACCCCACGCCAACGACCAGTCGCTCGAGTTCGAAACTCCACAACAGCCGAACGAGTTCTGTGTTTGCGACCAGAATTGGACTTCCGCGTCGTTCGGCAGCGTCGTGATCGGCGGTTGGGTCCTGCGGCGATTCGGAAACGGGTTACTGTACTTTGGCGGTGTTGACCTACTTTTGAGCCGCCTTGAACAACGACTCATACATGATTTCGTCGGAGGCCAACTGATTGATCTGGTCCGAGTAGGTGAACGCGAGAAGGCCGTCGACGAGCTGCACAACGATCATCAGACCGATCATCGCGCAGTACTGCAAAAAGGGGGAAGGTGCCGGATTACGGTAGCTGTCTCATGGCTCACCGCTCTCAGAAGGAACTTGTTGTGGCGGATCGTCGAGAAGAGAGCGACGAAGAAGGAGAGGATGAGCACTCCGGCGGCCGCCACGAACAGTCCGAAGATCATGTCGAGCCGCTTCAACTCGAGAAAGTCATTGTCCTGCTGCGCCCACGTGGAGAACGTGCCGAACCCGTTTCCGAACCGAAACACGAATCCGATGACGATCAGCGCGATTCCGATGATCTGGAAATGGGCTGAAATTGTCTGAAACTCGATACGGAAAACCTCACCGCAGTGGCAAACGAGGCGCCGAGAAACACTTTGTCCTGATTGTTGAGCTCGACCATTTTGGAAGGGGGAGGGGTAATACTGGAAGCTCGAGGGGAATGTCAAAAAGTGGCAACTCTCTTTGTGATAGGCGGTGAGACACGCGTCACGCAAATGTGGAATGAAGAGAAGACGAAGAAGGAGAAGAAGCAATTAAATCTCGACATTAAACATATTTTAATGGCCGTCGTGGAGTGTGCACCGGCCGGTGTAAACAGCGAGGCACCGCAAAGGAAGACGGTTGCACCGGCCGGGGCAAACCGGACACGATATGTCACGTTTCTGGAAGGAGTGACTCCTCCCGAATCGAAAAGAGTCTAGTAGTATCGAAGATCCGCATATTTATTCCGAACACACATGTGTTTCAAACAGTTACCCGAGAGCTATGTATCAGAGGTGCACTGTAAGCGCCATAACTTTTTCGTGCTGTCACTTACAAAAATGGTCTACTGACAAAAAAGGTAGGGAATTTTGTGATCTTCCAAATGGCATAAAGATTCTCTGAAAATCTTCACTTTCAGCAAAGTTGTGCAAGTTTTCCTGGCGCGACTTCCAAATGAGAGGTCGTTCCACAAAAACTTGCATAACTTTGCCGAAAGTTAAGATTTTTATACGTTCTTAGAATCATTCGAAAGATCTCAAAAAGATCTATAACTTTTGTCAACATGCCATTCTTGTGGTTTCCAGCACAAGAAAGATATGGAACTTTTCGTGAAGCCTCTGTTATTGTATCCGTTACTTTCATCAGTTACTGGTCCTTCTTCTCCTTCTCCTCGTCGTCGCTCTTCTTCTCGACGCCAGAAGACGTCGCCTTTTTCAGAATCTTCTCGTCGAACCGAATCGTCAGAATGAACGAGATCACAAAGAACAAAAAGTAGCAGTAGAATCCCTCGTGGAGGCTCGAAAAGAAGCGCTGCTGCAACTGCACGGGTCTCACGAATCCGCAAACGAGGCCGACGATCGAAGAGATTTTGAACAGATGCCACACGGTTTTTCCGGGTTTTTGAGTGTATCCCTGCGCTCTGGAATAAATGAGAAATGTCGATGTTTTGGGGCGATGACACTAGTACAGAATTGCACTAAACTGAATTGAAGTTAACATATCTCTTTTGTTCTCAATTTCACAAAAATAGGCTGCAGACACAAACAAACAATGTAGAACGTTTTGAGATCTTCCGAATGACGCAAAGAACGTCTCAAAATCTTCATTTTCAACAAAGTTATTGAAGTTTTCGTGGCGCCTCTTACTTTTTCAATGTACAACAGAAGTCGTTCCACGAAAACATACACAACTCCGTTAAAAGTTGAGATTTCGAGACGTTCTTTTGATCATTCGAAAGATCTCAAAACATACTACATTTCGTATCACTAAGCCATTTATGTGAGATTCTTCACAAAAAAGTTAGAGCCACTCACAACAAGACCATCAGAACGGCGAGGACGATGGCGACGGCCTGCACGGTCCTCTCGAAGTGTCCCATGACGTTGAGCTGATGCTTGACGAGCGCGCCCGCCGGTTTGTCGGTCATGTCCATGTCGATCGGCAGATTCAGACTCCACACGTATCCGTGTAGCCAGACACTGGAAATAAAACGAAAGAGCGCGGTGAGAACATTGTCTAAGAATCGAAACTGACCTCGAAAACATGAAGTCAAACAGATGGGAGACGGTGAAAACGGCGAGCGAAAAGCGAAAAACCACCGACAAAAGGTGTCGGAATTTGAGCTCGAACGGGCTCAGCGAGCTCACGTCTTCGGGCTCCAGAATTTGAGGAATCAGCGGCATCGTGGAGTTCAGAATTCAGAATTCAGAATTGAGAGAAATGAACACGAATTTGTCGGGGCGGACGGATGGAATGAAGGAAAGAGGAGAGACGGAGACGGAGACGGAGACGAAAGACGTCCTTGACACGGAAATCGGTGCGCGCGCGCCCCCCGGGAAACGAGAGAGAGGGAGAGAGAGAGAGAAAGAAAGAAAGAGAAGGTGTAATTGGGAAAGATAAAAAGTGGCGGCGATGTGAGAATTAGATGGGCAATAGGAAGATGAAGATGATGGAAAAGTCGGGCCCAGCTTTCAAGTCATCTTTACCCGGTTGGCCTGGTCTGACCCAAATCCAAATCGAGCTCATCTGCTGAGTCAGTTTGTTTAAGACCACCCGGGCCTGATTACAAGCGAACTGGAGTCAGCATGGCCTCGTCTGGCCCAAATACAAATCGGCCTTCACAAGGTTTGGCCCGGGCGGCCTCTTCATTCTTATTGTGAACTCGCTTAGCTTGTCTGGCCCTATACAAGAGGACACCCAAATTGGCCTTCCCCGACTCAATCACAAATGACATACATAGTTTGGCCCGTTCATCCCTTCGAATATGTTCATCGGCAGTCAGATCTGAAACCATCTGGTCTTTTCCAAAGTCCCCCCAACATTCCTCAACATTCAACATTTCATTTCGCACTCTCAAAACTGGCAAACAATCTCCGAAATCTCGTCGGCCACGTGCTGTCCGTTCGTCGAATCCACGTGGAACGACCATTCGGGCTTGTCGGCCAGCCACGTCAAGTTGGCGTAGCCCGGATACGCCACCGCCACCGACAGCACTTTGTAGTTCTGCTCGGCTCGCAGATGCTCCAGCCAGTAGTAGTCGAACGTCTGATCGTCGGGTTTTCTGAAAGCAATTGAGAAGTTAGCCGGGGCGTGGGGATTTGCAGTTCTACCGTAATCCGACAACAATGAGAGCCGCCGAGTCGTTCATTGTGTTCCTACGATGACCAATGTATTGGAGGGCGCTGGAAACAAAAGAAAGAGAGAGCCGGCTCATTAGTGAGCTCCACGAGTTGCTCACTCTGAAACCGTCGGATCGGCTGGCGGTTCGGCGGTGAAATGGAAAGAGTCCATGTTCGCCTGGATCTCTTCATACGTCCTGAAAACTTCCGAACTCATCGCGTAACCTCCCGAGAATCCCACTTGATCTCCGTGTAATTGAAGATGTTGTGCTCATAGTGCTCCGGATTCGGATACGGTACATTGATGACGTCGGTGGCGCCGTCGTCGAAACTGTAGTTGGTGGAGTTGAAGAGGTGGTTCCGGATGAACTCGATGACGTGCTGGAAATCTGATTGAAGACGTGCGGGCTGAAACAACTCACGACAATCTTATCATCGACGCGGTTTAACTCGAAAGCCACCGCGATCTTTCCATGGAACGGTCTCACGCATCCTGAAATGATTCGTCTTGAACTAGAACGTCATCTGAAACAACCGTAAACCCTATAATAGAAGGACCCTTTTAGTGGATTACTTCAAGCAGTAATATCTCTGAAACTAGGAGAGCTATGAAAAAGTTGTCAACTACAAACATGATCAGCGTAAAATTTCCCACGTTTTTGTAGTTGACAACTTTTTTGTACCTATTCTAGTTTCGGAGATATACCCTGTCAAAGTTGGAACTCCAAAAGGGGTCCTTCTGTTAGAGGGTTCCCGGTGTTTCTAGCTTTTCGGGGGGTTTTTTTGGCTGGCTGGATGTGTCAGGTAGTGTTTTTGAGTACACAGAATGGTAATAGTAGTACATAGTAGTCGTCAACTTATCATCTCCTCGTTTTTCAGCCGATTTTATAGCGATAAGATAAGAGAGTCCCGCGAATTGTAATTGTCATCATTTTGGCGAACAGATGAGAGTTTTGAACCTGATTTAGTGATCATTGATGATGGAGTCATCGTCGGAATTTTGCTCTGGCATGACGTGGCACATTGTGACGTCAATCCCTGTTTTCTCTGCGTCTCTTCTCTCTCTTTCTCTCTCTCGATTGTTCTCTTGAAAACGTGGCAAAACAAACGGTAGATCAAAAAAGTTGCAGGCAAGAAAACATCGATTGATTGGCGGCGACCTCATTTTTTCTCGTTTCCGGGTCATTCTTTCTCGTTCCCTTGTCATTTTCGCCAATCTGAAACCCGTTTTCAGAATGGAAGACGAGCCGCTGGAGCAGATCAGCGAGCTGTCTCTCTCGTGCATCCTCCGCAGTCTGCCAATCGATAAACGGTACCAGTTTGCGGCTGAGCCTCCGTTTCCCCGCTGATCTGTAACTCTTCCAGAAAAGAGCTCGTCAAACATGTGCCCGGAGTCCGCGACACCAACCTCACGGCGCCCTACAAGATCCGCCAACTGTACATCACGTGCGCCAAGGGTCGTCCGTTCTTCTACGTCCATATGGACTCGTTCAACTACGGCCTCCCAGACTCGGCCACCTCGTTTCCCGTCTATCAGACGTCGAACGGGCGAGCCAACGTGCACAAAGTCGAGAAGTTCCTCGCGTTCCACCTCGACCGTCCCGGCACCTACATCCGGGAGCTCATCGACCGCGCGCCGCTCAACGTGATCAACTGCTCGCTGGTCGTCGGAACAGTCCGGCTCGAGCACTCGGGGCACCTGAAAAACTATCTCGATCAGTGTTTCGTCGACAAGGTGGTGATCCGCGACAGGTCCCATCGGATGCCGATGAACGCGCTGAGTCTGTTCTCGTTCGGGGTAACCGATTTGTGTCGGGGGAGGCGCTCTGATTCGATGGTTTGCAGGTGGTGAACGCGAGTGTGCTGGACATCAGGACGCGCAAACTGGAGCTTCCGATAAACGCGTTCGCCCTGTTCGGCTCCACTGTAAGAATCATTCACGAGAAACTCACGAGTCGCGACCGCATGGAGTACATATTGAGGGTACGTCTTCTTATTCCAATGTCCACAAATGGCTGGGCCACTGGCCGACTTTAGAGGCGCCACTGGCGGTGTCAGACGCACGTTGCCATCCATACATACCATGATCCGCTTCAGATGTTCTTAACTCTTGGCTCGCCGTCGGAATACACTGGCGACACCTCGCCCGACTTCGCCTTCCAGGCCTTCGAACAGTACCTGTTTACGAATATCCCGAACGTGGAAGTGCGCACGTTCCTGTTCAATTTGTAAGCCGCCGCAATGCTCCGCAAAGTTTGAAATATCGTTTCCAGAACATATTTCGCCATTAAAACAGGCGAGAACAGGGAGTTGATAGTGAGTCCGGTGCCGAACAACGGCAAGATGGTTTTGAGAGTGGCGCCGGTCGGCGAGAACATTTGTTTCGTGCTCAACAAGTGACACTGTATGTCCTTTGCTTTAATTTGGATTCTATTCTCGTTTGTCGATATAATTGACTCTATTCATTCATAAATTCGAATATCTACTCTACACCGTTAATCGATCTGATGTGTATTATAGGCGCACGACACCACGTCGCCTCTGTGGTCTCGCAGCGAACGGAGGAGGTACTGTAACAGTCGTTTCAACTGTGAAAGTGAGAAACAAACGAACACAGCTGAAACGACTGTTACAGTACTTCCTCCGTTCGCTGCGAGACAGAAACCACGGCCGTGGCCTAGAAACCGCGAATCGAGAATGAATGACAAAAACTTCTTTGACTTCAAGCCGGAATATCTTCGAAACTAGAAGAGTTGTGAAAAAGTGATCAACTACAAATATGATCAACGTAAATTTTGTCACATTTTTGTGGTTGACAACTTTTTTGTACCTATTCTACATTTCGAGATGTACCCTTTCAAAGTTGAACTTCAGAAAGGGGGGCCCTTCTATTGAATGGTGGTTGAATCGCGTCGGTCCCTTAGACAGTTTCGATTCCTCTCCAATTCGTTATTCGATTTGCTTTGCTTCCGCTGATAAGAAGGTCATGACCGATTTTCTTGAGACAGTCGCCGCCGCGCACTGATTTATGAGCGCGTCTCGATTTCCTTCGCGCCGCCGCCGCCGCCGCCCCCGATTCATCGCACACATCGTCTCTGTCGCAAATGAACTTTTCTGCCACTTCAAACTATCATCAGTGTTTATTATTATTAGTAATTACACTTATTAGGTCAAGATTCGGTTTGGCGAGAAAAAATGAAAGAATCGAAGCGAAAGAAGGAGGAAACCCTTAGCAAGTGCCGAAATCGGGCTAGATCATAATGAGGTACGGAAGGCGAAAAACGACGACGAAACGACGGTCGGAACTACTACTGTGCGAACTTGCGAAGGTGATAGTAGCCGCCGTTGTTCTTGTGCTCGCTGAACGTGCTCTCCGTGCCGTATCCGTCGTTTTGGCTCTGCGAAATCGAGGAGGACGGGGCGGCGGTGTCGTGTCCGCCTTGCGGTCCGTACGAGCCTCCCGTGGCTCCGGGCGCGACCTGCAAATGATCAATCGAAAGATTGAGAATCACAGATTCGCTTTGATAGACTCACATTGTCGCGTGGCGCCGGAATGCGTCCCTTCTCGTCGTTCATCACCACTTCCGTGTCCTGACACACGCAAGTACCAGGAGTACCGGTAGGACCCTGCTCTCCGGGCGGTCCTGATGGTCCCGGCATGCCTCCTGGTCCAGGGGCTCCCGGCGGTCCAGGCCATCCCTTCTCTCCCGGCGTTCCCGGGTATCCGTCCTCTCCCGGCATTCCAGGGGATCCGGGTGGTCCCCATGGTCCTGGTGGTCCCGAATCGCCGGGCGGTCCCGGGATGACGTGCGCCTCCGGAGTGCGTCCCTTGTCGCCGATCGGTCCGGCCTCTCCTGGCGGACCCACTGGACCTGGGAGTCCGGGCTCTCCGGGCTTGCCGGGCATTCCGTCCGATCCGGGTCTTCCGGCGATTCCGGACTCGCCAGAGTCTCCGGGGAATCCGGGATGACCGGGCACTCCTCGCGGTCCCTGCGGGCACGGGAGACACGGCGGCGGCTCGAAGACTCTCTCCGGAATACACGAGGCGTTCGGTGTGGTTCCGGGCCGTCCCGGTGCTCCATCAGGTCCGGGGGCTCCCGGAAGAGCCGGAAGTCCCATGTCTCCAGACGGACCTCGTTCTCCCGGAATGCAACACGCTGAAAACCGGAAGAGGATTGCTCAGAGAGCTCCAGACGATGCTGCCTCACCTGGACATTCTTGGAACTGCGGCGAGTCGGAGGCGAGCATCGACGGATTGTAGTGTCCGTAGCCGGCGGCCCTCTTCGTGACGTTGCGTCCCTTCAGAAGACCCTCGCGCACCGACATCATCTCCGATTCCAGATCGTCTGCAGAGTTTTGACAAAACTCAAAGTCTCGTCTCGAGAATCGCGAAATGTTGTCGACATAGTTGTACATTGAGGGCACGAAAAGGATCAAAATGAGCAGAGAGCTCAGCGAAATCACGCCGGACACTGTGATCAGAATCTGATAGCCCTTCTCGCGGATCTGAAACCGAGAGAGCATCACATGACGGTTGGCGGGAGGAGAGGGTGGGGGGACGACTCACCTCGTTGTACTCCTCGTTGTGTGGGTCCGCATACTCCCCACTCGTTGACGATTTCATCGCCTGAAACACACCTGAGCAGTGAAAATGAAACGCCGAGATTGGATTCGGAGAAGTCTTTTGTGGCCGCGCAACGACAGGCGAGGGGGAGAGAGAAAAGAAATGGAAAATGTGTTGTTCTCATCATGGATGATGGAAGGTGAGTGAGTGAGTGAGAGAGAGAAAGAGATAACAGGAGAAAGATGAGTATCATCTCGAAGTCTCCGAGGAGAGGGGGTCAAACCTCTTTCTCTTTCTCTTTCTCATCATCAACTTTCCTATCCGATCCAGGACGGTGGACGGCCTAAACGGAGATAACGGTGAAAGGAGGAAGGATCCTCTCCTGAAGGGATTCGCGAACCGAAATGGGGTCACGTAGTGATTATCACTGTCGGTGGATACGAAAAAAAGCGAGTGGGGAGAGAGAAAGACGACGTTTCACTTTCTGACCGGGAATTCGACATGCAGCAACTGGCAACTCGAGGAAACGGACGCAAAGTTGCAACATCCGTCGGGCGATCTGGGCTAGTGAATGGAATGGAATTCGAGTGGAGTCGAGGTCCTAAAGACCTTCCTATGTGGTTACTGTACCACTTCGGATTGCCACCCAGGTTGAAGCTTTGGAGGTAACGAGAGATAGCAGGCTCTTAAAGACATCGCTGCACGATTACGGTACCACGGAGCACAGTGTACACGTACGCTTCCCTTCTTCCGACTAATTGCCCTTCCGTTTCCCCATTCATGTCCTTCCACTCTGTTATTGTTATTGACAACGTGGGCGCACCCGCGCGAACAGAAATGAACGCGCGAGAATGAAACACAAAGTGCGAACGGATATACACCTTCCTGCCCCCCAGCCGAACGGATTGATGTTATCAAGGTCACTTTGTATCTGCCCTTTCGGACTGCTGCCCGGAACGCGACGCATTCTGCGCATTTGCATATCACATTTCCTCGTCCTCTTCCCGACCTCTCTTCTCCTTCTTCTTCTTCTTCTACTTTCAGCTTTTCAAAGCTTTCGTTTCAGTTTCAGACTCCACTTCGCGTTCTTCCACAGTAACCGGATGAGTCCGGTAAGTGTTTCTCTTCCAACTTCACTCGGTAACGGGTAACGTGACACTGTCCTGCGATCCACGTCACAAGAGAGGAATCTAGAAGGAGGGTGTGGCGTAGATCCCAACGAGAAGAAGCGCGGGGCGAAGAAAGTTTTTTGACCTATAAATCGCTTCCTCGTTGCACTACTGATAACAGTTTTCGGACTTTCGACGGCTGACCCCGATGTTGTTAAGGAGGAGAGAAAGAAGAAAAGGAAAAGGAAAATGAAGATACAGTGATAACCGGTGATAACGTAACCCAATTTTTTCGACGATAGTTGCGCGCGCGCGCGTGCCGCCGCCGCCGCAGGGCCGTGCGCGCGCGCGCATCGAATTTCACTTTTCGATCCAACAACTATTCCGTGGACATACCGTACCGTCTTCATCTTCATCTTCTTCGGTTTCTTATCGGTATCTTTCTCTCTCTCTCTCTCTTTCTCTCTTTCTCATTCCATCCGGAGAGGAGACAGAGAGAGAGAGAGGTGATCCAATCATTCCCGCGCGATCTGTTTTCGCCCCCCTCTCTCCGCGGCCCCGTTTTTCGTCTCCCCCCTTCCCATCTCACCTTCTCACCCGTATTCCAGGTAACCGAGATAGTCGAAGAGACCGTCGTCGTTGCCGCCGCTCCAGAAGAACAAGATCAGAAGCTCGAGGAGACGAAGGAGACGAAGAAGCAGACGAAGAAGTCGGTGAAGGAGGTCAAACGGAGCAGCAACACGACTCGCAAGGACGAGAACCAAAAGTGAGTGTGGGCTCTTTTCCAGCGCCTCCTCCCAACTCGTTCGATTCACTTTCAGCGACGTTGCCGACGCGCCGCGCACATTTCTCTGTATCCCGTTGGGCCGTCCGAGTTTGTTGAGAAAAGGCCGCAAGGCTTCTTACACGTTCTCCACTGAAGACTTGAGAAAAGAGCCGCACGAGGCGGAGACCAAGAAGACGCCGATTCTCGCGTTCCTCTTCGACACCATCAACAACAGAAGCAAGAATGAAAAGCAACGGCAGAGAAGAGTGAGTCTGCAACTGGACGATCGTTCAGTCTGAAAACGGTTCGGGATGAGTTTGTGTGTGTGTTTGCAGCTGTCGAACGTTCTCGCTGACAGCGAACTATTCGCGCGAGATGATCTACCGGTGTGTCACCGGGCTACAAATCGGATTTAGCTTCTTCTCGTTCCTCATCGTCTGCGTCGCCCTTCCCATCATGTACAATCATGTCCAGAACACCATCGCCTACGTCGATCGCGAGATGGCCTATTGTGAGGTATTCGCGTCGAGTCTGAAATCTTGGCAGCCTGAAATGTTTCCAGCGTTCCAACGACGAGGCGGTTCTCGAGCTGCAGTATGGCAAGATGAACCTTCCGGCGAACCGTACCGCTCGCGGAGCCTACGGAGGCGGCGCTTCTCATGGATTCCGACCCACTGCCTACGGAGACGAGATCACCGGATCGCCGCTCGAGACCGAGTGCCCCGGATGCTGCATTCCAGGCCCGCCGGGCCCGCGTGGACCGTCCGGTACTCCAGGAAAGCCTGGACTTCCGGGAATCGCCGGAAAGCCCGGCATGCCCGGATCGACGCCGAACCAGACGTGCCCGCTCAACCAGATCCGCGAGCCGCCACCGTGCCGTCCGTGTCCGAAGGGACCGCCCGGAATCAAGGGATGGCCGGGCTTCCCGGGAGACGTCGGACCGCCCGGACCGCCCGGACTCAAGGGAATCGACGGCGAGGACGGAGCGCCGGGCGAGCCGGGACCAGTCGGACCGCCGGGCTATAGAGGAGGACCGGGAGCGCCGGGAGACAAGGGACCGACACCTGAAGGGGATCTGAAGGAGGGACCGCCCGGCGACGAAGGACCGCCGGGACCGATCGGAGCCCCCGGAATGCCCGGACTGCCGGGAAGGAACGGACTCACCGGACCGCAGGGAGACCGAGGATGGCCCGGAGTGTCCGGAGAGTCCGGCGAGCCCGGATACCCGGGACCAGAGGGACCGATGGGAGGAATGGGACCACCAGGTAAACCAGAGACCCCTCTCAGCTATCTGAGCTCTATTCATGTTTCCAGGAGAGCCAGGAGTGTGCGTGTGCCAGAACGTCGACAGCATTCTGCTCATCAATCCGGGACCGCAGCCACGCATTCGCGCCGACGACTACGCCGGCGACGAGGGTTACGGTAGCGACAGAGGAGCCGAAGGACGAAACGCCGGATACGGTGGATACGGTAGAAAATAAGAAAAGGGACTCTCCGCCGAACGTTTCCCTCCCCAAAACTTTCTTCTCATTCTCAAACGTGTACATTCTGTGTTCTGTTCCTCTTTTCTGTTTTTTTTTTCTCTCTAGACTCACATTCCACTCCGAACGCGTTTATCGTGACCTAATAATGAATGAAAGTAATAACTCGATTAATAATTCGACTCTCATTAATAATTTTAATAATTTTCTGCAATGACATTGTTTTTCTGATGATGTTCATGCTCCCCAAATAAACTGTTTCACTGCTCAAATGGACGTTTTACGGAAGTCACCGTAACTTTTTTGTGGTGTTTTCTACAAAAACACTGTAATGACAGAAAATGTAGAACATTTTGAGATCTTTCCAATGGTTCAAAGAACGTCTGAAAATCTTCATTTACAAGAAAGTTAGGCGAGTTTTCGTGAGGCGACTCCCAAAAGAGGAGGGATTTGCAAGGCGCGCCACAAAAACATGCATAACTTTTTTAAAACTAAAGATTTTCAGACGTTCTTTAAACCATTTGAAAGATCTCAAAAAGTTCTATGATTTTTGTCACTAGACCGTTTTTGTGAGAGTTAAGACTGAAAAGTTATGAATTCTCAAAGAAAAAACATCGCGATTCAATTGAGTGTCAACTCTCGTGTTCGGCCCACTTTCCGCTTTCCTCCTCCCTCGCGCTCGGCTCCGTCTGGATCATATATCAATTGGAAATCGGACACTCCGCCTCCCTCTTACAACACAACTATATAGTGAGAAGAAGATGGAGAAGGAGAAGAAGCGTGCTCGCGCGCCAAGAAAGTGATCATCAAGAGCAGCGCGGCTTCTGGAGCATTGTGTGTGTGGGGCGGTGCCGAAATTGAATTTCGAATTGGAGAATGCGACGGGCGGCCTTCTTGCCGTCACTTTTGTCGAGAAGAAGCCGAAGAAGCCGAAGAAGGCTTCTGTTCTAATCAGTTTAGAGCATGAGCAAGAGTGAGAGAAGGACCGGGCTCGCCGAGCACCGAAAAAGTTATACGCGATGAAGGGGGAAGAGTTTCGAGTCGTTATCAGGAGAACGATGGAACAAAAGCGGCTCGACGGCTCCGCGAGCCGCGTCTTCATATCGATCTCTGACTTCTCTCGCGTCTCTCTCTCTCTCTCTCTCTCTCTCTCTCTCTCTCTCTCTCTCTCTCTCTCTCTCTCTCTCTCTCTCTCTCTCTCTCTCTCTCTCTCTCTCTCTCTCTCTCTCTCTCTCTCTCTCTCTCTCTCTGCCTCACTTCTGTCATCTCCACACATGCTTCTCTCTTCTTTTTCTTCCTTTCTTCTTATTCAGGGCTCCGTGAGCCACGGAGCAGAAGAAAACGAAGAAAAGCGAGAGAGAGAGAGGGAGAGAGAAAAGAAGGAGGGAGTGTGTGGAGCAAGGGCGAGAAGAAGGTCCGAGCCGAGGAGGAGGAGAAGAAAGAGGCAAGTGTGTGTGTGTGCTCCGCGAGCCCCCCGCGGAGGAGCCTAGACACGATGTTATACCCCCCCCCCCCTTACTTTTCCACCCCCACCGCAGCACCATCCGAGACCAATCTGTTTCTCTGCAAAACCGAGTGCGGGGCGAGAGGGCTCTTGGGTTTTCATTTTCGAGTTTCCCCATTGATATCGAAATGTGAGAGCTAATCGTGAAGTGGTAGTGCCACGTCATGCCACTTCATGCCCAATAGAGCCGACTGATCAGTCTGAACCTCGGTTTCCCAGAGAATCAGTTAACTCCTCTCGAAGTTTCCCTTATTTGCGAGACTAGAGTGTATTCGTGTCTCTGATCCGTCAATTTTTATTTTCCTATGGTAGTGCCACGTCATACCACTTCAAAAACAGAAATTCAGAGAAATCAGAGCCAGAAAACCTTTCAACCTACGTGAACTGTACTTGATTCCGGTTGGCCACTTTCATTTCTTCCACGTCGAGCAGTTCTTTTCCCCAATTGACACGTAAAATGGCATGAAATGGCAGTGCCATTCCATGAAAATCTTTGGAAATCTCTTTGATCTACCCTTCTGATCTATCCAGAAAGAAAGAAGCTTCGATGCAACACGCCTTACAGCTAGGTTGTATGAAAATCGGCATAACTTTTCTGCACGTACTATCACAAATATGGTCATAGATCAAAAAGTGTAGGATGTTTTAAGAACTATCGAACGGCGCAAAGAACACCTGAAAATATTGATTTTCCGCAGAGATATGTAAAGGTTTGTGGCGAGATGTGCATATAGAAGTGACAAAGAGAGAGTCGCGCCACGAAAAACGTGCACAACTCTCTTGAGGCTGAACATTTCGAGACGTTCTTTGAGCCATTCAAAAGATCGTAAAACAATCCAACTTTTTCATCACTGAACCACTTTCATCGGACTCGACACAAAAAAGTTGTGGCGCTGCGCATTCCATGCAACCTCAACTTTACATCTTCTGGTGGAGGAGCCGTACTCGAAATGTCCTCCTCTCTGCTCCCTTCCTTCCGAGACAAGTTTCCGTTTCGTTTCACCTTGTTACACCCGTCGACGCTCTCCGAACCCGGCTCCGGAAAACGTCTCTCTCTCTCTCTCTCTCTCTCTCTCTGAGTGTGTCGTCGTGGCTCTCGAATGTTGCCATCCGCTGCCTCCCCCTTCCACACCGAACCGTCCGTCAATCATTCGCACTCTGCGCTCTCTCGATTCGCCGCACTCTCTCGCTAATCCAAGGGGGCTTTTGAGCTTGAATCGCGGAATCGTGCGAGCAAACCGACACGAGGCTCACTCGTGCTGCCTTCTTGATTCGCGCACGCCGGCACAGCGCACACTTTTCGAGCTCAATGAGCCGCGAAAATTAAAAAAATGTGCGAAAATATGGCGGTGGTGGCTCACTTTCGTTTCGCTTTTCTCTGCCTCTCGCGCTGGCGGACGGCGGCGGCGGCGGCGGCACCGAGGAATTTTTTGACGGATGACATTTGGCGCCCTCCTTCCTCGCCTCTCCTCCACTCTTCTCCCGACGAATCTCTTCTTCTTCTTCTTCGTCTTCTTCCCGGCTCCCGGAGCCCGCCAATTAATCACTGGAGCACCCGGTGGCGAGAGACTGTGCGAGGCGCGGAGACGCAGACACACCGCGTGTGTTGATGAAACTCTTTTTATTGTTCTTCTTCTTCTTCTTCTTCTTCTTTTCGTTGGGCAAGAGAGAGAGAGAGAGAAAGAGAAAGAGAGAGGCGTTGCGGGAAGAGATTCGTGTAGTTGTGGCAACTTTTTGGCTCAAAGAGCACACATTTCTCTCTCTCTCTCTCTCTCTCTGTTTCTCGGAACTCTTTTTTGTCAGTGGTCATCTGGAAATCAGCCCCCTTTCCCCCCTTTGACCCCACCCCTCTTCGTCTCAAAAGTTTATCAAAGCGCTCGGATCTAATCCGTTCTTGTCCATCTCTTCTTCTTCTTCTTCTCGTCCAAAAAATGTCAATTTGGGTTCGATTTCCCCAGAGACAGAAGGAGAGAGAGAGAGAGAGAGAGAGAGAGAGAGAGAGAGAGAGAGAGAGAGAGAAGTGGGAGAAGAAGCACATCGAATTCAACTTCAAACTTTAGATGTTAGTGGGAGGGAGACGGACAAAAAACGGGACCTCCTCGTTTCGGATTCTGAAGAAGAAGACGTCGTCGTCTCTCTGCCCCCTCCACTAGCCCTTCTCCTTTTGTCCCTCTTTTCATTCGAAAATTGGATTGAGTTGCCGCGAGAAGAGCTCCTCCTCCTCCTAGTCCTCCTCGTTTCTCAATTTGACAGAGTGATTTCGAAGACGACGAAACGCATTAAGAAATAAGAAAAGGAGAGGACCGCCGACTGCAGGGGGGCGGAGCATCGTTGTGGGCGGTCTTCTCGAGAGATAGAGAGAGAGAGGAGAAGATGTTCTAGTCGAGTTGATTGGAATGTGGGGATAGTAGTCTCTCCTATGCACACTTTTTGGTTCTGAAGCCAATCTTCATTTCATTCTGTTCTGTTCTTCCAAATGTTGACGTGTGTCTCGAACGCAATCACCAAAAGCGGCCGGTCTTGCATGGAAGAGACAAGAGACAACTTGGTGTAGATTTACGGGTAACCAATACCTTTATCACTGATCGCCAGCCAATCCTCACCATCGAAAGTTCCCATACCCCGTGGTTTCATTGTCATTCCCCAATAACAATAGAAGTTTTGTAAGCGAACACCGAAAGTGGGCGGTCCTTGTGTCGATTTACGGGAGGGAATCGTCGCGCACTGTGATAACACCTAGTTATGTTTCAAGAAGTCGGAGCTTCCGAGCTGAGCTGTCAGTTTTTGAGACATGACCTACAAGCCACAGAACCTGGCTCAGAAGCCAGAACTTTCCATTTTCCGACACCAAATCCAAATCGAACGCCCCTCTTCCCGAAGAGACGACGACGAAGAGCATCGTTGGAAGCCCTCTCAAACGTTTTTTCGCCTTGATTCACCTTCGCGTTCTTCTTCCAAACTCTCCCCGAAAGCCAATATCTCTCTCTTTTCCTTTCATTTTTCGCCTCGTTTTCGCCATCGAATCTCGATTCCAATCGTCTCATGACCTCAACTTGATGGATCGCTTTCTCACCTCCCCTCCGCCCCGTCGCGTTTTCTTTTGCCTCAATATCAATCAAAAGTCATTCGATTTTGCCGTCTCTTCTCCTCTTCTCCGCTTCCTCGCGAGGGGCTCCTTCTTCTTCTTCTTCTTCTTCTTCCGAATCCCGTTTTCTCCTTCTCCAAAAACTAATTGGTTTCGGTGGGGAGGGGAGGGGCTCTTTTCTCTTTTCTCTCTCTCTCTCTTGAGCACATAATTGATGTCTGTTCTCCATCATTTTTGGGCGGAATGGGGGGATTCGAAAACAATTATTCAGAAATTGTGCTCTCTCTCTCTCTCTTCCTGCTCCGCGAGCCCCACCCTTTTCCCCATTTCCATTCTTCTCTCTTCCAGATATGCGATAGATCCCGAATCAGTCGGTCAAAGAAACGCGGGCGTGAGGAAGTGAAACCGAGAAACCGAAAACACTACATGATTGCTTGCCGCCGGTCTGAAGGTATGCACTCCGGGAAGACATCTCTTTTGGCTGAAAATCGGAAGAAATCTGCAGGTCAATGGGTGTTTTTGTGCGTCGGGACGACACCATCAATCTCATCACGACTCATCGACGATCAATGGGACAGCGGCAAGCCAAGCAACACATGCAGGTCCGCTCTGGAGTTCCGAACGTCTTCTAATATTGTTTTTTGAAGGCTGGCGTCAAACTCTATCATCAACGACATTACGCGCAGGCTATCAACAAGTGGCGACAGTCTCTGAATCGTCTCAAGTGAGTCGTGCCCTTCTCTCTCTTCTCTTCAAGTCTTCCCACCAATTCCAGCAATGCCGAGGACCGCTTCATCACTCTCGGCTACCTCGCGCAGGCGCTGTGCGATCAGGGCGAGTACGAGGGCATGCTCTCCTACGCGCTCTCCCAAATGCAGTTGGCCACCGATCAGAACGATTCGGCGATGAAGTGCGAGGCGTTTCTGAACTTGGCCAAGGCCTACGAGCGGCTCGCCGACTTCACGAAGGCGCTGCAGTACGGCAAGGCGTCGCTGGAGCATCCGTCGATGGATCCGAGGACGCCCGGCTACGCGCACTTGACGATCGCCCAGGCGCACCTCGGAATGTCGCAGTTTCAGCAGTGTCTCGAGAGTTTCGAGTCGGCGATGAACGTGGCGAACGAGACGTCGGATCGACTGCTCGAGCTGCAGATCTGTGTGGGCTTGGGCGCGCTGTTCACACTGCTCCGCGACATCACCAAAGCGCTCATCTTTCTGCGCAACGCGCTCGCCATCGTTCAATCGGTGACGGTGGACGATGTGCACGCCAAGTACCGCTGCCTGATCCTCTACCATCTGTCGGTGGCGCTTCGGATGAAGGGCTCGTTGGTGGACGCGAAGGAGGCGTGCGACGAGGCGTCGCAGCTCGCCGTCGAGATGGGCAATCGGGCGATCCACGCGCGGTGCATGTGCAGTCTCGCCGATATCTATCGAGAGCTCGGCGAGAGCGAGGCGAAGGAGACGATTACGGTAGGAGAGATTCAGAAGAGACGTTTGTTCGATGAGCGTCACTTTCAGAAGTCGTGGGCACGCTACGAGGACGCCTATCGAGTGATGCGCGGGGCGAACGACAAGATGGGCGAGGTAAGTGGACTAACCACCGGAACCACATAAAACCCATCGAATTGCTTTCTCTCTTCTTCTCTATCTCCTCTCAATTGCTGCTCTCCCTCCCCATCGAATAACTTTTACGACCTGCACATAAAAATCGAAAGCGAGGGGGACTCCTGTCACATCCACATACATATAAACCGCAAATAAAAAGTGCTCTCTCGGTTCCAGGTGCTCGTTCTCTCGTCGATGGCGAAAAGCGCGTCGGAGAGCCGCTCGCACTACACCGGACAGTGCGAGTGTCAGGCGATTCAGCTGAACAAGAAGTGCATCGAGATCGCGAATCAGATCGGATGCAAACACGTCGTGCTCAAGTGCCATCTGCGGCTCGCCGAGCTCTACTCGCAACTCAACGACGACGATTCGGAGGAGACGGCGCGACGCGCCGCCTCGCGGCTCACTCAGGAAATGCAACTGTTCTGCAACTTTTGCGGGCAACGGTACGGGCTCAAGGACGAGAGTCTGCAAGCGTTGCGGTGTTCGCACATCTTCCACGAGAAGTAGGTCAAAGTACAGAAGGCGTCGAAGAACAGGTGTGGGGTTTCAGATGTCTTCACACGTATCTCCTGCAGCGGTCGGATCAGAACTGTCCAAAGTGTCGGTGTCGGGCGGTGCTCTCGGACAACATCTCGATCCGCAGCTCGATCGCGTCGACGGCCGACGTGCAGAGCCCGAGCAGTGAGCCCCCCGCTCTCTCCGATCTTCAGATCCCTCTCGTTTCCACTTTCAGCCTCGTTCGCCCCTCCAGGCGGCGTCGCCACTCCACTCGTCTCTGTGGCCGCCGAGCTCGGTGACGTCACACCGCAAGCGACGCTCACCCGACGACCTCAACAGACCGACAAGATCCTTCGGGGCGCCGAGAAGGACATCGATCGTGTGGATCGAAGTCTGGCTCGTCTCAAATCGCAGCAGTCGGCTGCCGCCGCCGCGGAAATGCCCTCCACATCCGGAGCCTCTTCCGCGCACGCTCCCGAAGTGCCAACGTCATCTGGAAGCTCGGTCGGCGCTCCAAACACTGCGAACCACAAACCGCCGCCGCCGCCCCGGAAACCGTGTTGCTCACAGGTACAGTAATCGCTCGCTGACGTCTTGCAAGTCTGAGTGTGTTTTTCAGTCGGCACTTCCGCCGTCGTCGATCGTGGCTCTGCCGCCGGCGATGCCGTTGGCCGAGGACGGTCCGCTGGTGATAACGCACACGCCGACAGTCACCGACGTCTGAATCCCACTGAATGCGTCGTCGTCGAATTCAGATGACCCACTTTGTGATAACGATAACAATCCCAAGCCCTCCAACGATAACACATTTGATAGGAATAATCGAAACGTCTTCTTTTAGCCGCCGCCTCGTCCCGCCGCCTCGTCCCCCACCAGTTTCTTTCCTGCTCATTTTCACTTTCTCTCTCTCTCTCTCTGCTCTTTTACTCCTCAACGAATAGCCTTTCAACTCTTCTCCGTCCTCTTCTTGATTCAAATGTTTTCCCCTGCGCCCCCCTCACCTTCATTTCTAGACGTCTTCTTCTTCTTTTTTATTCTTCTTTCAACACTGCAGATCTCAACAAAAAAGGTACACCTTCATCATTGAATAAAAAAAGAAAACAAAGGCATCTACAAGTAACAAATGATTCGCGAGATCTGATCGGCGACCCACGCGCTGTTCGAGTCGGTGGCCGCGAAATACCAGTCGGGACTCTCGGCCAGCGACTCCAGATAGTTCTCCTCTTCGCCGATGGAGACGACGATCGAACGGAATCCGTATTTGTTCTGGAGCTGGTGCAGGTAGGAGGTGGCACTTCCGCCGAACACCGACGTGTCACTGAATGAGAGATGTTTGAGTGGGGGCGAGCAGAGAAGATGACAGACTTGGCCGAGGTTTCATTTGATTCTCAACATTCTCAACGAGAGTCTATAACGTTTTCCCCGAGCTGTCTCGTTTTCTAAGCTGTCAAGTCCGCTAAGTATACTTTCAATTTCCAACTCACTCGACACCAACTGTGATCAAAACGTTCGTACTATCGCTTCCCGGATCGCGTTCCTCGTAAATGTACTCGTACGCTCTGGAAAACTTTGCTTTCGATCTCCACTTCCCATGATCTACCTCTCGATCTTGGCGTTTTTCAAATCGACGGCTTCACTCAGCAACTGATCAATGTTGACGTCGAGCATCTCGACGCTTCTGAATCCATCTCCCTGTTCTTCGTTGCTCACTTTCTCTTCCGTTATCGCTCCTCACCTGGCATCCGGATAGTGCAGAATGTAGTTCTCATAGACGCCCGAGTCTGGGTACGGTACATTCAGGGCCTGCGTCGTCCCATCGTCAAACTTGTAGTTCGTCGAGTTGTACAGGTGTCGCTTGATGAAACGCACCACTTTGTCGGTGTTCGCCGTCTGAGTCATCTCGTAGGCCAACGCAATCTTTCCGCGGAACGGTTGGGAGCATGGCGGTAGGGTTGTGGTCGGCGTCGGTTTGGCTGAAATTAGCTTTGGGGGGGGGGGGTCGAGGAGAGGGGCTGAAATGCCAGATTTCAGATGAGCGGGCTGTTCTGCTGACTGGTCTTGAGGGTTTTCATTGGGTTTCGCGGGGAAAATGGTTGGTTTTCTTATCACCATACTCAATACACCTTTTATACGCAGACTGCCAGTGCAAAAGGTGCCGAGTCTCATATGATCGTGATGATCTTCTTCGACTGACGCACTTCTCTTTGTCACCCGATTCCTCCACCCGTATACTTTGCCCGATCAACTTTCATCGGCCAAAAAATCATTTCCTGACTGGCACCGTCCATAAAAAGTGCTGATAAGAAGACCAACACCGCTCTTCTTCTCCCTCCATCGCCACTTCACGCAAACTCGACGCGCGCCTAAAACACTGCGTAGACCTGCCAGCCCAAAGCACTCCCCGTCCCCCTCCAGTCGAATCGCCTTTTCAGACTGAACCCCGATCACATTTTCAGAGGCTCCCACTCCGACGACGACTCTTCCGCCATGCGCTTCCCCTTTCAAAGGCAGAATCGCTCTTGCCTACGAGATGACGACTCTCGATTCGACTCGCGATATCATGCATTTCATTCAGACCTATCTGTACAACTCGACGAATTACAAGTTTGATGATGGGACGACGCAGGCCCTGAATGTACCGTATCCCGACTCGGGCGTCTATGAGAACTACATTCTGCACTATCCGGATGCCACGTATGTTAACCGAATGAGGCGGGTCTCTGGGAAGTCGAGAAACTCTTCAGCAAATCATCGAATAGAACTGATGATAGGTACTAAGAGGACGTATTGCAGGAGCGTCGAGATGCTTTCTCTCAACATCGACCAGTTGTACAGTGAAGTGGTGAACGTGGACACATCGTATCCGAAGATCGAGCGGGCCTACGAGTACATTCTCGAGGAGCGCGATCCGGGAAACTCGACGGTCAACGTGCTCATCACAGTTGGCATCAAGTCAGTCCTCACCTGTCTCTTCAGACCTCTCCCATTTCATTTCAGCGACATCACAGTCAACGACGGAAGCGTCAGCTACTATTTGAAACGTCTTCAGTACAAGTACGGCTTTCGCGCCCTCGCCGTCTCGATCGGCCCCAATCGGAACAGTTTCGTCGAGCTGGCCGAGAGTCGCGACTGGTATTTCCAGGCCACCGAGGCCAACGGACAATGGGTCGCCGACCAGATATCGAGAATCATTTGTCGATTGTAGCCGGAAGAAATGAAGGGTTGTGCTCGTGATTTCTGAAGAAACGTGATGAAAAAGTGTGTCTGGGAGGGGGGAGAATGATGACTTTGCGATTGAGAGTTTGTCACTCTCAGAGTGATAAGATTCGTATAAAAAGAGCAGTAACCTGACCACAGTACACCCCTTCCTCCCGTTGCCTCCAGCCAGAAAAGCTTCGAGTTCTTGTTCTTGTTGTAGAGGGTCGTGCTCTCAAAACCATTTTCAGTTACACCTACTACTTATCGTCGAACTACAACGACCCAGGGGCCTGAAACAACTACAGTAACCAGAGTGCCCACAGTCAGAACTACAGTAACCAGGGTGCCCACTGTTAGAACTACAGTAACCAAATTTCCCACTATCAGAACTACAGTAACCCAATTGCCCACTGTCAGAACTACAGTAACCCCTGCATCCCCCACACTACCTCCCTCGTGCTCTACTCCTTACAAAGGCAAAGTGGCGATCGCTTTCGAGTTGAACAGTGTTCAGCCGGAACTTCAGGTGTCTTCCTTCCGATTCAACTCCCACAATCTCCTCCTTTCCTCCAGAAAGTGGTCCAATTCATCCGCAACTACCTCCTCACTCTGCCCATTTTCAAGTTTTCGGATGGCACCTCCAAACTCATCAGTGTTCCGTACGGAGGCAGTTTCTTCTACGACGACATCCTCCAGTACAACTATACGGCCGGATACTAGTGAGCTAAAGGATTCCCAACTGGATTACGGTATATCTGGGTTTCAGTAGCGTTTCGATGCTCCAATCCAACATTGATAGGCTGAATCGGGAAGCTGTCTCAACTAAAGATGCGACAATTTACGAGTTAATCCTCCAATCAATATCCCCTACAGTAACCCGCTACTTCCAGAGCCCTTCAGTTTCTCGACGTTGAAAGGAATACCTATCGCTCGCGTGCGGCTCTCATCGTTATCGGTGCGAAGTGAGTCGGAGCGTCGCCTACCGTACTACCACTACCACCTGCCATTTCAGCGACGACTACGTTCGCGACGAGTCGACACTTTTCACAAGACAAATGCTGAGAATCAACCAGGGCTACCAAATTCTAACGGCTTCGTTCGGATCCGCCGATTTGGGGTCACTGGCTCTGCGGCGAGATTGGAGTTTTCGGGTGGACGACTGGAACAGACAGGAGATTGCGGAGAAGATCGAACGAGTTCTGTGCCATCTCGACTGGCAATGATCGCCCATTGAAAACTGATAACTCTTTGTTGACGAAACCATAAAACCCTCCTTTCGCGTTTCTCAAACCGCACTGATAACGGCCGATTTCATACTTCCCGTCACACACTCCTCAACTACAATATTCTGAAAATGAAATTAATAGAAGCGGAAGCATACACCTCCCAGCATAGCATTCACAGATTTCCCAGTATGTTCTGAACTTTGTGAATGGCTCAATTTCAGAAACTGTCGGACCGTGTCAGTGTACGGGAAGATGGGTGTACAACGGAGACTTGGCGATCGCCTTCGAGTTTGTGAAGAACTCGCCGGATTCAGATGTAAGAGAGTGAGAATGGATGGTGTGGAGAGAAGAGTTTCAGAAAGTCGTGAACTTCGTCCAGAACACTCTTCTCAAGAATGCGGACTCGTACGGTTTGAGCAGCGATGTGAATGGAAATCAGCCGTCGAAACTGGATGTCCTGCCTTATCCAGATACCGGCAGATATCCAGACTTTGGATATGGATCCATTAGGTGAGTGCGCAGCTTCCACTTCCAACCCCAGTTGTTCACTTTCAGAACGCCTGGAGACATCGAAAACTTCATCTCAGTTTACTCAAGCATTCAGAGCACTGACACGAGTCCGTCAATCGACGACGCCTTTACTCACATTTTCAGAAATCAAGGCTTCTCTCCCTTCAAGACAGTCCTTTTAGTGGCTGCGAACGGAAGTGATGTGCAGGCAGCCCAGGATAGTGCTGACAGACTCAAGAACGCCGGTTTCCTCGTGATCACCGTCGCGCAGACGTCGTCAGCCGACGTCTTCAGACCGCTGGCTTCTGGAGATCAGTACGCGCTGCACATTGAAGACGGGAACGAAGACGATGTGGCCGCGCAGATCGCCTACCTCCTCATCGATCAGAGCTTCACATGCTTCGACGACGGATCGAACACGCCTTCACCGACGACGAGATGTCCTGGGCAGACTCTTCCGACCACTCGGCCCGGTACCACACTGACACAGACGTCTTCAACTGCTCCGTTCTCCACGACACTTCCGATTCCGGCTTGTGAGTCGACCTACAAGGGAGTGATATCGGTCGTGTTCGAACTGAACACCGTCCAGCCAGTCATTCCGAGCGTCGTCTCGTTCGTCAGAGACAATTTGGACAACTCGACCAACTACAACTTCGGCACCGACACCTTCGCCATCAGTGTTCCCTACGGAAACACGGGCAACTACGGCGATACCATTCTGGACTTTGATGACGCCAAGTGAGGAACTGACTCGAGAATAGAGGAAAGAAATCTGATTGCAGGAGTCTTGTGGATCTTCAAACAAACATTGATACCCTGAACAATGCTGCCGTTCTCTCGACAAACCCGACAATTTCCGAGTAAGCCAGCAATGTTCAAACACTGCCAAAACATTCACATTTTAGTGGTCTTGAGTGGCTTTACTCGAACCGAGACCCAGCCATCGCGGATAACAACGCGAACCGATTCATCATCATTGTCGGAAATCAGTGAGTTCCAGGTAGAACCTCGTTCAATCCGACACGTCCATTCTAGCAACGACGATAATCCTGGAATGACCACTAACTGGCTCAGAAGTCTGCGTGTTGGTCAAAAATACAAGGTGATATCGGTGGCGGTGGGAGCCGGCCACGGAGACCTCTCCTCGTTGGCCGACTCGTCGGATTGGTACTTCCAAGTGGACGACTCGAACGGACAATTCGTCGCCGATCAGATCTCTTCTATTCTCTGCCATTCGTGAATAAGAATCGTTTACTGAGCACAGAGAAACAAGGCGGAATTGTAGGCACCCTCGATGAGTTACACGTAACGGAGAAATGAAAGAAATGGGACGAGACTAGACGCAATAGAACCGATAGATTCCTCTAGAATGACGTGGCACAGGGTCCCGCGTAGTAGTCACACTCGTGTTCGGGGTACCGTCGGAAGTTCTGTGGAGTGCGATGGCTGGACCTTCCGTTGTTGGCACCCCCTCTCTCCATGTACTCTCCCAAGTCGTACGGCGTTCTGGAATCGGTTTCTTTGATTCGCGAAGTTCGTTTGGAAGTGTCTCACGGTCTTGCGATGGGGAACATCGGCAGTCCCAAGTTGTCCGGGAGCCCTCCGTATCTTCCCGAGCTCTTGTTCACGTTCTTCTTTTTGCCCATACTCTCGCGATTGTTGTTCGGTCTTCTCTGGCTATCCGGATACTCGATCAGTGTCGGGTGACTGGAAGTTTTCAGCACTTTCAGCAGTTTCAGATTCCCTCTCAAGCTCACATTATTCCCAGTCCGTTTCTGGTATTACCCTTGTTTTTGGGGTTGCTGTTACCGTTTCCCCCGTTTTTGCCACCCATCGAGTTCGGTTTTTTCGGGTATTTCCGATAGCTTTGCGATGCGATTTCCGATTCGGGAAGAGTGACACGTGGCATCTGAAATCATAGCGACGAATAGTCGGGTGAAAGGGGGAGGAGACGGGATTACGGTAGGTGTCTTGTCCATGACATCGGGCAGCACTCCGTTTTTCGCCAGTCTCTCCACATAGTCGTCGACGAGTCGCTTCACGTCGTACTTCGAAGCGCCCATTTCAGAGGCTCGAAGCACGGATTTCTGGAAACAGTCAAAATGGGGAGAGTAAGGTTATAGAAGGCTCGTTTGGACTGGAATAGACTGATAGTAAGCGCGAAATTTCAAACATGACTGATGGATTTCTAGGCCATGGCCGAGGTTTTTCAGATTGGCTCTATCATGAGTCAACGGGAATCTAGTTTTTGGTCGAAACCATCCTTACCAGAAGCTGTTGAAAGAGTGGTTTCGGCAAAAGTTGTGCATAGACCGAGCACTCGTGCTTCTTCGCCTGATACTCGGCGAGTTCGGGCACAATCGAGTGCCACTGCTCCTCTGTCACATGTCCGTAGACGTACCGATTCGACTCCTCGAGCACCTGAAAAGAGCTCTCTGTCGGCCGCAATCCGGCTCGTCGAACCTGTTCGGCATTGGATCCGTCGAACCGATTGTGCACCAGCTTCCGCAGCTCGGTCTTCTGTTTATCGTTCAAGAAGCGCTCGAGCACCGACTTCGGACCAATGCAACCGCCGACGATGAACGAGCCAACGGAGGTGGGCAGGAGGAGGAGGAGGAGAGCAACCGGCGGGAATCGCATAATAAGTGTCTTCCGGCGGCGCAGAGAATGCGAAGAAGATATGATGAGAACGGGGCCCCTCCCCGGAGGCAGCTGCCAAACACGAAATGACTCTTTCTGTTTCGGGCCTCCCGTTCCCATTGTCCACTGTTTGTTTGCGCGTCGCCCCTCAAACCTGACACCTTTTGGAAGCGCTCTCTCTCTCTCTCTTTCTCTCTCTCTTTCTCAGGGGGGGGGGGGGCACAGAAGGGATGAAGAACGAGGAAAGAGTGTAAGGTGTTTGTGCTCTCTCTCTCTCTCGCATCGCGCAAACTTTGATCCTTTGGAGAGAGAGAGAGAGAGAGAGATGTTATCACTGTTCTTCCCATCCTGCAGGTCACTTCGATCACTTTCGTTCATCCTCCGGGAGGCTGGCTGATACAGTTTGTTGACAGGTGTCGCGGTTTCGTGCAACACCGTTTCGCATTTGAATGCGAAATGAGGGGCACTCGGGGGGTGCACAGCAACGTTCGGATTATGTGGGCGATCTTTCAGCTTGCACTGGTCAGGTGGTCTGAAAACTGGATGCGGAGTCTGAAAAACTCCCTCTTTCTCCACCTTTCTATTGAAAAACAAACGGGGCACGCGAGACGAGATAACACTGACTTTTATCGTTTTTGCTATCACTTTCAGGTGAAAAACAACTGAACATGAAAGTGCGATGATTTTTGAAGTTTCATTGTAACGATCATGTGTCTGATTTATCCAAACGTCTTATAGAAAGTGCTATAACTCTTTTGTTCTGAAACTCACAAAAATGACTTGTTGACAAAAGGTGTAGAGCTTTTTAAGATCTTCAAATCGGCGCAAAGAACGTTTGAAAGCCTCGAATTTCAAGAAAGTTATGCGTGTTTTTTGTGGCACCACTTCCAGATGATTCTGAAAACGGGAGTCTCGGCACTAAAATCTAGCATAACTTTCTTGAGAATAGTGATTTTCAGGCGTTCTTTGCGCCATTTGAAAGATCTCAGAACGTTTTACATTAGAGCTCTTAAAAAGTTTTTCGTGAGATAAAGCACAAAAAAGATATGCAAGTTTTCGCGGCGCGACTCTCGTTTCCACAAAAACCTGCGTATCTCCTTTGAAAAATGAGATTTTCAGACGTTCTCTGCGCCATTTTGAAGATCTTAAAACGTTCTACATTACGTTCTCATAAAGTTCTCCCACAAGATGAAGCATAAATAAGAATCTGGCTATTCCTTTCCGCGCACCTCCGACGTGCCGCACCGTTTCAAACTACATCGCAGTTGTCCATATGTTCCCGCCCACAACACTTTCTTTTTTGTGGCCGGTTTGTCGAACGTCCATTGTTTCGCGACATTCTCATCGGAAGAGGAGACGACGTGTCGCATCAATCACCGCCACTTTTGCGTTTGGGTACAAACAAACTTTGCATCTTCTTCCCTTTCCATTGGTCACTTTTCTTCTTCTGGTTGAAAAGTGACGACAGCCACACAGCGATACAGATCAAATGACCGTCATCTGTGTGATTTCGAGTCTCTTTTCTCTCTGAGAATGTACCCATCACAAGTTCCTCGTTTCACTTCTTCTTCGCCTTATTCTTCTTATCACCCATTTTTCTCATCATCTTCTTCAGATCTTCTTCCTCGTCTTCTGAATCGTCGCTTCCTCGTCTGTTCAAAGTGTTCCAGTGTTCCATTCGTGTCCGAATCGCGTCCATCCTGTCAGTGCAATCGAGACGAACAAACATGAGTTTCGACTACAAACAAACCGATTTCGAGGTCAATTTGTGTGTGGACTCGCCGTCGAAAACGCCCCGTTTCCTCTCGATTTTCAGACCGATTTCGCCGCGAGACCGTCGAAAAGTGTGTGGAAGTGTTGGGGAAAGACGCGATTCTTGATTCTTTTCATCGCGTGAGTCGAACCGTTTTGTGTTGGCGAAGTCGTTCCGTTTGCAGTTTAATCTGTATCACTTGCACGAATGCCAACATGATTCTGATGAATTTCACGGTGATTTGCATGAACGACGTCATCGTCGATCAGAAGACCGACGCGAATTTCACACGTAACCGTTGTCACGTCTTCCGCACTTCTGAATGTTGACGATCTTCGTTCAGACTGGCTCGAGAAGACGTCCGACGTCTCGCTCACGTTCTCCGCCGCCGCCATCGGAGCCATCTTCGGCACAGTTCCAGCTGTCACTCTGATTGCGAAATACGGATTACGGTACTGCTCAGGGCTCCCGGAGTTCCGGCTCAACTTCCGAATTCCAGAAGAGTGCTCACAGTGTACGGTGCTCTCTCGGCGGGCGGCACACTTCTGATGCCGTTGTCAGTGGAGTACGGTCTGATTCCAGTCCTCGTTTCGAGACTCTTCCAGGGAATCGGCGCCTCCGTCCTCTACTCGTCGATCGGAGCCATCTCCGAATCATGGAGCTCACTGGCCGAACTCGGAACCTATGTCGCCTTCCTATCCTCGGCGTTTCAGGTGCCAACAGTTTCAGAACGCCTCCGAAACTCTCTCGAATTCATTTCAGATCAGCAACATCGCCACGATGCCGACGGCGGGCGTTCTTTGCGAATCGTCGCTCGGCTGGCGATCCATCTATTATCTGTTCGGTGGGATTACTGTACTCGTCTACACCGCCTTCTTCCTTTTCTACCGAGATTCGCCCGAACATCACCGGTAACGACGAGCTACACGAGACTCGCCCTAACTTTTTCTTTGTGAACTCTATCAAAATAGTTCAGTTATAGAAAAAATGCAACTTTTTGAGGTCTTTAGAATGATTCAACGAGCATCTGAAAATCTTCGTTCCGAAAAAAGTTATAGAGGTTTAAGTGGCATGTTCGCGAAAACCTGCATAACTTTCTTCAAAATGGAGATTTTTCAATGCTTCTTGCGTCATTCGAAAGATCTTGGAAATTCCTTCATTTTTTGTAATTGCTCTGTTTCAATAGGAATCAGTGCAAAAAGATAGAGCGAGTTCCATCTCACTTCCCTGCAACTTTGTAACCTGGCCCCCTTCAGTGCATCAACTTCAAACCAAAATATCTCGGAAACTAGAAAAGTTATGGAAAAGTTGTCAACTACAAACATGATCACCATAAAATTTCCCGCGTTTTTGTAGTTGACAACTTCTTCATAACTATTCTAGTTTCCGAAATATACCCGGTCAAAGTTGAACTTCAGAAGGGGACCCTTCTCAGCGATACTTCATCATCCTCATGCATTTTTTCAGAAACGTGAGTGACAGTGAGCTGAAAAAGATTCGCGTCGGAAAGCGATTCGAGTCGGGAATCGGCGGTGCCAGCTCGAAAGATGCAAAGTTCTCGCAAGTGTTTCGAAATCTTGAAGTTTTCGAGATCAGTGTCGCGGTAAGGAAGAGAACGGGAAATTTTTTCGTGGAAATGTGATCTCCTGAAAAGTTTCAGATAGTCGGAGGAAGCGCGGCGGTGATCTGCCTGAACAACTACGGACCCATTTATTTGAACAAGGTGAGGTTATCAGTGGAGCGCGTTTTCTTCTCACCGCGAGCTCTCTTGTACATACAGTTTTATTCGATTCTCCGTGGTGTTGTTTGGCTGAAGAGCTTGTCTGAAACTTTTCTAATTTCGCAGGTGCTCGGGTTGAACATCCGTGAGACGGGCTACTCGAACGCCGTTCCGTACTTCTTTGCCGCCGTCGTCAAATTCGCGGCGGGACCCGCGACGGATCGAATGATGTACCTATCGGAAAGAGTGAGTCTCTCTCTCTCTCTCTCTCTCTCTCTCTCTCTCTCTCTCTCTTTCTCTCTCTCTCTCTCTCTCTCTCTCTCTTTCTCTCTCTCTCTCTCTCTTTCTCTCTCCGACGCACTCTGATTTTCCGATCTTCGACCTGAATTGATAAATGAGAGAAGAGAGAAAAAAACGGAGA